>VYZR01100657.1:9976-25871 GCA_013400675.1 Oxylabes madagascariensis | reverse complement strand
TAAATGTTTAGAGTGGACCAGGCCTGGAAGCCCCTGCCTGTCAGATGACTTATGCAGCCATGTGGATATATAAACAATAAAGGTGAAGCCTCAAAAGCCATCATGTCAGACCTATTCTACTCCGTTTTCCCACAAACCTTAGAAAAACAAAAACTGGTGAAGCAAGCCTTTATCTCAAACGTCAAAATGTGAAGTCAGTTGTATTAAAAACACATTTGAAATCTATTGGTTGAAGGAGAAAATCTGTATGCACTAGTATTCAATCTAACACTTTGCCCCCCACACATTTATGTGGTTGTAGACATACATAAAAAAAAATCACAACTAATCATTAATTTCATACTAAAATAGGAAATTTTGCAAGAATGAAAGTATATTTAGATTTAAAGACATCCAACACTTGAAAAAATAGCTTTAACCCTAAGCACAATTAGTCTGAGAGGCACTCAGAAGTTCTCAAAAATTATGCAGCAAGCTGCTGTCCTCTCTTTGCATTGCATCACCCTTAAATCCCTGAGCAGCCTACAAGATTTACAGGATTTACCGGTAGATTAGATAGCTCTACATTATATGATGATCACATCCATGACCTCAGTAAGAACAGAAATGTCCCCCTGCTTCTGTTACCTGACAACAGGGGAAGGTCTGCTGTGTAACATAGTGCTGATTTCCTATGCTGTATACACATTTTGAAGGCATGATCTAATTCTATAAATTGTTGTATCTCTTTATCCCATCCCGCCTTGTATAAATCAGTTCTTGGATAAGAATTTGGGATCACTCAAATGAAAATTCAGGGTGTGAATGAAATCTCCCTTTCTTTTTCTCTAAGTAGATCACAATCTCAGTAGAGAAAAAAGTACACTGCTGATGCCAGGAAAGAAGAGGAGGGCAAGAATTCTGCTGCAGAGGATTTGTGAGGTGTGGAGTTATTTTAATATTGCTGGATGAAAAATCTGTTACTAAAATAAGAGTTGGGAATGAATCCACTTCCACCAGAGTAGAGGAATGTTGGCTTCAATAGGTTTAAATGCTCCAATAAAAATGCTACATTTTTATAATTCTGTCTATGTTCACTTTCAACTTGGTCTCCATAAATTGCTGACACCTGATGAAAGCTTTGGCCTAGGATTTTCATTTTCATTAGTTTTATCTATATTTCACAATTCTGTGCTCTATATGGAGAAAAATACATTAAAACCTGAACAAAAACAAGTTATACACCTGAAGCATATATGTCATATTCATGGAATGACATAGTTCTAGGACACAGCAAGAATGTAAACATACTAAAATGGACATTAAATGTTAAGACATAAACCTGATCTGAAATGCCAAGTTAATGTGCAATTCTTTCAGAATTTTTGGTTAAGAACTGTATATTTCATTACTTAACTTCATGTTCATCTGAAAAAGCAAATAAGATAGTGTTTCCAGGAAGAATTTCTTTATTTTATTTAAATTTAAAAAGAAAATATTATTGACTGAATTAATATTGTGGAAAGAAGGGTTTACTCAATTTATAAAATACATCTCTCTCTTCCATATTTTTTAATATCTCAATAGGAGGAGCAGGGATACTTCAGTGAACATTTTTCCACCAGATTTTTTTCTCAATTCTATTGTAATTTCTTTTCCAGAGAACCATAAAACCACTTAGGTTGGAAAGGATCTATGAAGATCACCTTGTCTAACAACATGCCCAGGGCAGGCTCAACCAGATCAGGCTTCTGAGGGTCACGTCCATTTGCGTTTTGAATATCTTCAAGGAACAAAATTGTCTGTGCGCAGCCTGGTCCAGAGTCTGAAAATTCTCATGGAGATTTTTTTCCCCCTTATATTTAATGCAAAATTTCCATCCTCTGGATTTTTCCTCTCATTCTATCAGTGCACCCATAAGAGTCTGGATCCATCCTCTTTGAATCATCTTTCCAGGTAGTTGTAAGTATCAATAAGATTTCCTCCAAAGCCTCCAGTATGAAATGAACAAAATCCGCTTTCTCAAGCTCTCTTTTCGTTTCGTGTACTCTAATACTGTGATTATTTTGGCATCTCTGCATCTCTGCTAAAGACACTCCAGTATGTTGATTTTTTTTTTTTTTTTGTCAAAATCATAAATAAAAAGCAGTGTAATAACTGGGGACTTCAAATGTGAGGAGAAGGCTAAGACCCTTGTTGTGCATATTTTGGAATAGGGATCTGAGGTTCCATTTCTCCTCCAAATTTATGTTTAATTATTGAATTACAGTTGTTTATCACCTTTTCCACATCTTAAGAAATCGTTCAAATTTATATAAATAATAAAATGTTCATTTTGAGGTAAGGAAAGCAAGCGCCTTCAACTCCAAAAGAGTGGATATCTGTAAGCAAGCAAAACAGGGCAAGGTGCTAAAATGAAAGCAGGCAACCTGTGAAAACATCCTTTGAGAATGCTATTGTTTATGAAGGTGTGATTATCTGATGAAAAGCAGGAAGGGATCCTGGCTGAAGTACAGAATGAAAAAATTACTTTGAAATATTGCCCTATTTAATAAAAATAGAAATGTTCTTGGTTTCTGACAACTAATAATTGGTAATACAGCATGCTTGTAAATTGAAATATGTTCTCCTTTTAACTTCTTTTTAAAGAATAAATTTGTGTCGGGTTAAAACATATGTTAATTCCTGAGAGCAATGGTCAGACTTTTAAAGCAATTGAATCTGATGTTTAATAACCTAGTAAATTTCTTGGTAGCAAATGCACCAGATATACATGTATGAATACCAAGAGTAAAATTCTACTTACTTCACTTAAGCCGGAGGTCTCCATTTTTTCTTGGAAGGGATTACTTTCATCAACATGCTAACCGAGTTCAGGTTTTACAAAGCCTTGAGGACTACAGGCCTACCTTAATGAACTGTTCCACTGACATCATCTTAATCTTGTCTAAATAAAAGATGGAGAATTCGAGCAAATGCACAGTTCTTGAGATTTTAGGACTTGGTTTCCATATTGAACAGCAACAACCCTATAAATCACAAAGATTAAAAGATTAAATGCTGCCAGTATTTTAATTTAACATTAGGGTATGTAAAGAAGGAATTAAGCTAACTATTCATTAGAATATTTTTAACATACTGTTACTAGTTAAATTACCTCCCTACTCAGGGTGTGACTCATGCATATGCTTTTAATTTAACTTGAATAACACCAGCCTCATTTCTGAATATTCTATGGTTTCATTTTCCAAAGAGCATAGTTGAAAAATAATATGAAAACAACTAGAGGAAACCATGCTCAAAATAGGTAGCTAAGATTTTGGGTTGCTCATGACTAAAGACACCATTCTGCTTTTTCTACTTTTCCAGTTCTCATTTTTGCTCTCTATATGTAGCAACTCTACAGAAAAAATCTTTTATATAATCTTTCTCTAAAGATGGTTTTACATTTACTATATGAAACAAGCCTAAAGAGGGGGGAAAGCATGTATACATTGAATTACCATAGAATCATGGAATCATTATTGTTAGAAAAGACTTCCAAGATCTTGAGTCCAACGTTTGACTGAACAACTCCATGTCAGCTAAACTGCAGTACTAAGTGCCTCGTGAAACGTCCTGTCATTTCTTGAACACTTCCAAGGATGGGCACTCCATCACTTCTCCAGGCAGTTCCTTCCAATTCTTAACCACCCTTTCAATGAAGAAATTCATCCTTATGTCCAATCTGAACATTCTCTGGTGAAACTTGGGGCTATTTCCCCTTGTCCTGTCACTGGCTGTCAAGGAGAGGAGACTGACCTCCACCTTGCTACAGCCTCCTTTCTGGGAGTTATAGAGAGCAAAAAGTTCCCCTTTGAGCCTCCTTTTCTCCTCCATAAACAACTCCAACTCCCTCAGCTGCCACAGGACTTCTGCTCTAGACCCTTCACTAGCTCCATTGCTCTTCTCTAGACTCGCTCCAGTACCTTGATCTCCTTCTTGCAGTGAGGGGCCCAGAACTGGACATAGCACTTGAGGTGTGGCCTCACCAGTGCCAAATACAGGGGGACTGTCCTGGTCCTGCTGGCCACACTATTGCTGACACAGGCCAGGATGCCACTGGCCTTCTTGGCCACCTGGGCACACGCTGGCTCATGTCCTGCTGCTGTCAACCAGCTCTCCCAGCTCCTTTTCCCCAGGCAGCTTTCCAACCACTCTGCCCCCAGCCTAGAGCACAGCCTGGGGTTGTTGTGACCCAAGGGCACGACCCAGCTCTTGGCCTTGTTGTACCTCTCACCACTGGACTTCACCCATCCATGTAGCCTGTTCAGATCTTCCTGCAAAGCTTTCCAACCCTCCAGCAGATCAACACTCTCACCCAGATTGATGTCATCTGTGAACTTACTGAGTGTGCCCTTGATCCACTTATCCAGATCATCAATAAAGTTATTAAACAAGACTGGTCCAATACTGAGTATCACCATGCCCAAGACAATCTCCAAACACCACATCCTACTAGCCCTTCTCTCTTTGTAAACACCAGGTCTAGCAGGGCACTGCTCCTGGAAGGCTGACTTACCAGCTGCATCAGGAATTTATCTTCCACACACTCTAGCAACCTCCTAGACTCCATCTTCTTCACTCTGTTGAGTTTCCTGCTGACATCTGACAAATTGAAGTCCCCCAAGGGCAAGGGCTATTGGTCGTGAACTCTCAGCTAGACACTTATAAAATACAGTAAGAAAATTGTTGCAACAATTTCCTTCCAGTCCACAACATGGATTTGAAATTTACTCTAGATTCAGGCCAGATCTTCTCTGCCATCACCTGAAACACCATCACTACTCAGTGGCTGGTCTGAGAGGAGAGAAACAATTGTGAATCATGAATTTATGATTCCTGCATATGCCACAGAAGACAAGATGCCTCCAGCTCACTTAGCCAGGCTAGACAAACGTTGAGACTCAGATAAAGTCTGCTTAATGTGGTATTACCACAAATACCTCTATTTTCTTCATTTCGCAGAATTTGCTTACAGAAAATCCTTTGTCTTCTTACCACTACTCACTTCTGTTGAAACCCACTTGTGCAATGTTGGGGTGAAACAGAAAGGATTACCTCTACAGGCTGAGTTGTGCTGGAAAAGAGGAACTTTATTTACATCTTTCACATTTTATAGAACTCCAAAGGGATCCATGGATTGGAGGTGAGAGTAGCCACCTCTCTCGCCTACTGGCCAGGTCAACGGTCAGTCAACTCTCTCCTCCTCCATGAAACTATGAAAACAAAGCTCTTGTTGACACTTAGAGCATGGGAAAGATCTTGATGAAAATAAAAACAATGTCTCAGGGCTGCGACAGGGCGACAGTGCAACATATGTCTTGAGACTAATGAGACATTTTCCAACATCATACAGCATGGCTCAGATATAAGCAACTTCCCTTTCCTATTGTTGTGTCTGTCAAGTCTATTCAAAGCATAATCTGCTCAGAGCAAGGTTCTTCTGTTACTCAGTACTACACAGAGCAGGGCACAGGAGTGATCTTTCATATACTTCTTTGCTCTTCCAGCACAATTAGGAAAATAAAGAATATAATTACTTTCCAAATTTATTGTAGATTGAACTTTTGTGCCACTTCAGAAACACATTTTCTACTTTAAAAGGTATTGAGAAGTAAAAAATTGTTTTCTCATAGATACCCATGCAGATGTGTCACAGAGTTTGCTGTCAGCATATTCATTAAAATGAAATTAAACTTCTTTTTCATTGAACAATTTGCCAAAAACATAAACATAAAAACTATGCTTTTATGCATGTTCTATTAGTTCTAATTATACATTGGTTATGTTTTTCTTCAAAAATATACATTCTCTTTGAAAAATGTAGAAGTTTTTACTGACTTCTAATTTTAGAGCATAATGGAAAAAAAGTAATACACACATATCTACTGAGATGAGCCTCATAATTGTTATATATTTAGTGCCACATTCATCATCTCAGAGATTGAGAGTCTGCCCTGGCATGTTACTTTTCCTGGTGGAAGAAAAGGTAATGGAAAAGTGTTGTCAATGCTCTGCCATAAGAACCTCTCTAGTCAAAAGTAATTTGTCTATACAGAATATTAGACCTATTTTTAAGGAAATGTTACCATTTTCTGTTCTAGGCACTATAGGATGATGGCAAGGAATCACAGCTCAAAAAGTAAAGGAAAATGTCTATGATTTTCATTTTCTGTAGGGTTGAAAGAATGATTAGCCATCATCTACTGCAAATGTCAGAAAGTTGGAGAAAACAATACTATCTTTGCTTAAAGAAATCAGTATAAAAAGGAAACAGTATATTTCCTTGAACAACAAACATTGCAATTACAACCATGAGTAAAACTTATCAAATGAGGTAGCCTTTATTTGCTGGAACTGTATGAATCACACTGTAAGGGGGAAGGGTGAGAAAAGAGTACAGGCAATGAATGATATCAGATGCCAGTCAGATGCGCTCTTTTGTCTGCATTTGGGCTGACGTTTGATGTTTGATCCTGCTTCTAGACTATTCTTTCTTGCTGAAGACAATTTTTCCATTACAGATACCACTCGAAATCTTTTAGGGCAATAGCATAGGCAATCAGTCCCTAATCTAGTTCTGACAGAAAAGTGGATATTAGATTAAAGAATACAAAAAGTAGAGTGCTTTCTTTCAGGTGTGCTAAACTAGTTTCATCCTACACCTGGGAAAATGATGTTGTATCCAATCCATTTGTGTTAATAGTCAGGTTCACCATCTTCCCCTCTTCAGAGGAAGAAGAGAATAAAGGGAGTTTTCTTCATGATTTAAGTGTTAATAAAGAAGTTAAAGGTCTGGGTAGTTAATTTCTTGTCTGAAGGATGTCACTGCAGTAATTATTAGTATCATATTAGTGCTTTTTTCTTTCTTTTTTTTCCTGTAGATAGGAAATTGTAATACCCATGCCTGAAGGAATAAAGAGCTTTTCTATGGAAAAAAAAATCTATATTGCAGTGCGGTGATATTCTTACAATTTAAATTCTTTCTACTTGAAAACAGTGAAAAATTTGTAATGCCAGCCACTTCCCCTTAGACTAAACAAAATTCTCACAATATTTAACGATTTGATAGTTTTATACTGGCACTTCAAAATCTGTAGTGAAGACCATCATGATCTCAAATTGATTAATTATAAATCATTCAGGTTGTGACAATAAGATAGCTTGATATTGATTTCTTTTTTAAAAGAAGTATTATATAAAGTTAGTCTCAAGAGAACTTCTCAATCTTTCCTCATCAGCAAAGAGTCCTGTGGAAGATGAAATGCATGCCTGTGGTTGGTATTGGTATTCCAAACGTAGCTGGGTTGCCAAGCATTTCAGCTGGCAATATTTGTTCCTCTAAGCCACAGAGCAGTTCCACTCCATTCTTCTGTTTAAATAATTTTAATACTTTCCAGAACATAAAAAGATGGGTTTAATATGGGGTTGTTCCCATAGACAGCCCCACTAAGCCCCAGGTTGCATTAAATATATACAAGTAACATTACAGATACAAACTGTTTCTTGTTTATGTAACATCAAAGGCATCTCTTTTGTAAATATTGTAAAACCACATGTACTCATTGGTATCTATACTGAACATAGCACAGTTACACTTATTTCCTCATAGTTATTTCAATGGTTTAAAAGATATGTATTTGTGATGACTAGTGGTAAGTATGCATATCCTACATGTGCACTACTCACATATTCAAACTTCAAAAGAATATTATTGCAAAGCCAAGCAGTTAGAAGTTATAAAAAGCAGAATTATGCTTGCTTATGGATGCAGCTTTTGATACTGTGATTACATGCTAATTTTTCATCATGATCCTTTTTCCCATTTAGTAGATTGGAGGAGGGATAATGTTGTCTTATTGAGTATCCAACCTCCAGTCCAATGTATGATGCTATATCTCATTTACTGGTACATCTGACCATGTCCTTGAACACCAAGTGTGCGTACATCTGGAAACAGATCTTTTAGAAATTAAAGAGGGTAATAAGTGTAGGATACATGAGTTATTATGCTATCCTGGCTAATATGAGGCACAACCCTGGCATTCAGACTAGCCTTTTCTCTAGCTAAGTTAATATGCTGCCCTTCATTTCCTTAGAGTGGCGATTGTTTTGTGCTTCAGTAACATATGAACTCAAAGAGCCTCTACATGGCTTTGCCATCAAATGCCACATGTAAATTAAGTATAAATAAATTTAATTTGAAACTTCAAGTGCCTAAGAAAAATAAAATTCCAAAGCCACTATGAAGAACATGTGTTGGATTACTCTTAGCATAAAACTTCAATAAAAGGGTTTGAAATTCAATTATTGTTATGACTGCTTGTTGACAACTGACACATCTCTTTCTATTGACTCAAAGATACGTATTCTAATTCTGGCTGCTGGTGCCTATTGAGATGGAGGCCTGGAACAGCTAGTAAGTCTGATTGAATCAGCAGCATAGAAAAATAGGAAATTTACTGGAGAAAATATTACTATTTCTTCAGCTGTTCAAAATCCAACTTTACTGAAGATGGAGTTAAGGTGCGTCTATACTTAGGTACAGAGAGGGACTACCAATCTGGACTGGTGCTTCCGAGCCAATTTTGGTCCAGAAGCTGTTCAGACACATTACCTTGTGACTGGTGATTTTACTTCTGCATGCTTCCCCTCAAGAGGGAGAGCTTAAACAGCAAAGACGGTCCTGGGCTATTGTGTATGAATGGTTTCCAGTCCACTGTCAGCTCTACTCTCCACTAAGAGCCTGGTGGTGATTATATGTATCAGATGCAGGTTCTTAGTCTCCATATCCATGTGGAAAAATTCAGAACTTGTACTAGGATTGAGTTTCTTTGTCCACTTAATGGCAAATCCAATCAAGGCCCGGGAAATGCCATGGAAGAGCTAAGTTTGTGGTGTGACTCACTGTCATACAGACCAGAAAAATAATGCAAGGTTTGATTCTAGAAAGTAAAATAATTTATTGTCTCTTGGAAGAAATGGAAAACAAGGTCATGTTTAAAAAGCATTACACAACATTCTGAGGAAAAGAGAGGTTAATAGGAAAAAGAGAAGTTCATAGGAAAATTTAGGCTGCCAGGTATGATTTACTCATGTTATTTTAAGGTATCACAGAAAACAAATCTAAGGATGGCAGCAGATGCTGGAGCAGTTCCTCTTTTTTGTTTAGGATGCTTTGTGATCACACCTGTTCAAAGTTTCTTTCATGAGAAAAATAAAGTGCTAAAGTATTTTTATTTCAGTCAGAAATGGTTTTCTGGGTCTACATAGTAGTGGTCATATGCAAGTGTAATTTAAAACACTTCAGTGTTTTAAGTTTAGGAAAATCAAGTTTAAGCTCCTATGTGGCAACTCATGTTCTAGAAAGCAGACACACAGCACAATACCATTTTTGGATGTAGAAACATTTTATTTCAGCTTCTTACTATTCATAACTTTGCTCACTTGGCTATTCAAAAACAAAATGTAGGCAAAAAGCTAGTATGCAATATATTTGTTAAAAATGCAGAAGTAAAAACTGAATAATTTTAAGAAGAAAAAAAAAACTAGGTTTGGGTTTATGGTTTGGTTATTCTTTGGTTTAAAAAAGTTATCAGAAGTATCATATTGCTATTAGCATTTGAAATTTATTCACTGAAATGGCTTAAATGGTGAAATCATTTGTAGGGGATAACATATAAGGCATGCTAATATATATATATATATATATCTCCTTTATTGTTTAATGCATACATTAATGAATGAGACCACTTCCTTCCATATGTATGAAGGGGATCTTAGTAATGTATATAAATATATTATGGGATAGAAGGGTGTACAAAAGACAGAGCCAGCCTCTTTCCAGTGGTGTCCAGTGACAGGACTGCAGTCAATGGGCAGAAACTGAAACACAGGAGGTTCCCTCTAAACATCTTGAAACACTTTTTCTCTGTGAGTGTGCCTGAGCACTGGTACAAGCTGCCCAGAGAGATCGTGGAGATATTCAAAAATTGTCTGGATACCAGCTTGAACCACTGGCTTTAGGTGGCTGTGATTTAGCAGCATATTTGGACCAGATGACCCCCAGAAGTCCCTTTGAAACCGTTCTGTGGTTCTGTGATAAATATTCAGTCATGAGCAGTCTAAGAAGGTATATTACTGATTTGTATACTACAGTCATCTATCACATATCTCACACTGACATCAGGATTTTTTTCTGAGTTTCAAATGAGTCAAATGCAACATTTATTGGCAACAGACACCGAAATTTCTTATTGGCAACCACTGCAAAATTCCCTATTCTTATCACTACTATAAGTTCCCCTAACCTTTTCATAATACTTGACGAACGGGTTCATTATTACAACATTTAATGGTATACTTGTTAGCATAAATTTCATATAGGATTTAGATAACATGCATGAGTGATGTTACTTTTTGTCCCTCACTACTCTGGCAGTCCTTTAATCTTCAAAGATTGCAGAAGAAATGCAGTTTACAAATATACAAAACTTCAAAAATAAAGTACAACTAAAATTACAATCCAACTAAATCTCTGATAGAAGTTTTGTTATACCTCTAAGCAATGAATTTCAGTTTTCTTAGTAACATATGGATAAGTAGACCAACAGTATAGAAACACGACATGCAATGGCAGTGGCCTTTACAGACCACTGTAGAACCTCTTACCCCATGCTGAAAAGGAGACTTGATACAAAAGTTGTTTTCTTATCAGAAACATTAATTTCCTCAGATGTCTGAATCTTTTAGAAGACTTTCATCTAGGCTTCACTTTCACAGGCCTTTGGTTTGTAACACAAACGTCCCTTGATTTTTCTTGCTGAAATTTAGTTACAAGAAATGCAACCCTGCCATCCAGTCTCTTTTAATCTCCATTTCATATAGATTTTGTTTAGACTCTGTATTTCCTTCCTTCCTTTCAAGCCATTGATTTTTGATCAGTCTCAGTTCCCTTCTTTTACTAGTCTCTGCCCTGCAGTAGCGTCCATCTCTCTCGCTTGCTCCACTTTCCTTTCAGATGCACCCTATGTTCGTTGCCTGTCCTGTGTGTCTTTGCATAGAGCATGTTTTCTTTGACACATGACTTCACAGTGTAGAAGAGGAGAACTTCTTTCCCTCCCTTTTGATGTCTGGCCTCAGCCCAGCCTGGAGATAATAATGTGAAGAATAGACTCAGAATCACTAAGGTTGAAAAGACCTTCAAGATCAGAGTCCAACCTTGGACCAAACACTGCCATGTCAATTAAATCTTAGCACTAAGTGCCATGTCCAGTCATTTCTTAAACACTCGCAGGGATGATGACTCCACCACTTCCCTGGGCAGCAAGTTCCAGTGGTAAATCCCTTTTTCAGTGGAGAAATTCATCTTGATGTCCAACCTAAACCTCTCCTGCTGCAACATGAGAGCATTTCCTCTCAGCCTCTTGTTACCTGGGAGTAGACACTGATCCCACCCAACTGCAACCTCCTTTCAGGCAGCTATAGAGAGCTATAAGGTCTCCCTTGGGTCTCCTTTTCCCCAGCATAAACACCCTCAAACCTCTCAGCTGCTCCTCACAGGACTTATGATCCAGACCCTTCACTAGCTCCATGACCCTACTCCGGACACATTCCAGCCCCTCAGTGTCCTTCTTGAACTGAAGGCCCAGAACTGGACACAGTATGCAAGACCTCACCAGTGCCAAGCACAGAGAGACAATCACTGTCCTGGTCCTGCTGGCCACACTATTGCTGACACAGGCCAGGATGCCACTGGCCTTCTTGGCCACCTGGGCACACGCTGGCTCATGTCCTGCTGCTGTCAACCAGCTCTCCCAGCTCCTTTTCCCCAGGCAGCTTTCCAACCACTCTGCCCCCAGCCTAGAGCACAGCCTGGGGTTGTTGTGACCCAAGGGCACGACCCAGCTCTTGGCCTTGTTGTACCTCTCACCATTGGCCTTCACCCATCCATGCAGCCTGTTCAGATCTTCCTGCAAAGCTTTCCAACCCTCCAGCAGATCAACACTCTCACCCAGATTGATGTCATCTGTGAACTTACTGAGGGTGCCCTTGAACCCCTCATCCAGATCATCAACAAAGAGATTAAACAGGCCTGGAATGTCAATATACTCCATAAGAACAGAAGTTCCTGGGATTTTTGTGGTCAAGTTTTAGCAAACTGCTAGTGAGTTCATACAAATTGGACTTTTCCAAGATTTACATTATAAGTGGTTTCTGGTATGGATAGCAAACAGCGCATCAGTGACACACAGACCACCCTTTTGCCAGATGTCAATTTCCTGCTCAACATTTGAGGAGGGCACAAGAGCCGCCAAAGTAAAGGTTACGGGACTGTTTTCTTAACTGCAAAAAATAGCATGTTTTTCTCTTGCTTCACAGAAGAAACATTTTGGCTGAAATTTTCCAAAAGATTTCTTCACAAGGCAAATGCCGCACTTGGAAAATTTCAACCTAAACAGTTAGTTTGGCAAACGTATAAGCAACTAGGTCTTATAACAGGAAATGTTTGCAGCCTTAATACTAAGCAGTGTTACCAATTCAGCATATAATTTACTCAGCACCACCCTTATGCACTGACAACGATATTCAGCACCTTGCAAGGCCAAGCTGTGAACTTGGAAGGAGTGAGCCATAGCTCCCAGTTAATGCTGACAAGTGTTGACTATTCTCTTTTAACCCCAATCTTTGTCCATTTTTGGCAGCACAGCTGTTTACATTCTACAGCTACACCATATTTTTGAAAGTCCTTCACTAATGATAATTTCAACAAAGATGAAAGGAAGAGAAAGATGGCTTGCATAGTTTCCATCACAGCTTTTATGACTAAGGTAATTTTGAACCCTTTTTGCTCTTCCATGAAGACACTCTGCCCACCTGTGGTTGTCCTGTTGGAAAATGAGGTTATCCACATCACCAGATATAGGATCCACATTATCAAATATACAGTACATGAGCATTGCATACCAATGAATACTCCACAAAAGTGATACCAAGACCACAAAATGTGGGTTACTAGTATACAGGCCTCACTATCTTTTCCATTAGATGGACAGTGAACTTAGGCGCTAAGGGACTTTGCTTTTGGCTTTTATACTCCAGAATAATTTTGCGATATCACTGCATGTAGGAAAAACTGCCATCTATAATAGGTCTAGAAAAGCCCCTCTTCTCCTGGGATTTTTCAGCCATGTTACTTGTGCACTGTATTTTTCTACTGGTTCAGACTCAAAAACATGTAAGAGAGGTGTGTTTTTCTGGGAAGCCTTTTCTTTTGCTGAGCTGATAATTTTGGTGTAATGACACATAAGAGTGACAGTCTTTCAAATTTCCAACTCATCCTTGGACTTGAAGTGCAAGAACTGTTTTCTTGATGCTTCTCTTGAAGCATTAAGCTTCCAAAAGAGTGGGAGAGAACACATACCTGTGACCCACCACTCTCACCAGGCCTACTGAAAGAAATACTTGAAGGAGGCAGGAGGTGGCACACACCTCTTGAACAGAAAAAGTGGTCATACAGATCATTTCACTACTACAACATCCCTCCCTAGAGGGGATACCACCTCTTATCTAGCGCTGCTGTGCTATGTCCCAGCCAGCTGCTCAAAAAGAAAAGCTGAGGGTAAAAACATATGTCAAATTGTATTAGGTTTGCATGGAAAGCTTTTTGGAGCAAGGGGCCTACGGGGTTGGCTTCTGGGAGGAGATGCTAGAAGCTTCCTCTGTGTCCAACAAAGCCAAGGTCATCTGGCTCCAAGACGGACCTGCCACTGATGAATGCTGAGTGGCAGTTGTTGCACCTCAAATTTACTGTGCAGGAGTGAATTGCAGTTAGAGGGAGTGAGAATAAACAAGGGGAACCATTCTGCAGACATCAAGGTCAGTAAAAAAGTACAAGCAGGAGGTGGTCTGGGTGCCAGATCTGAGATTCCTCTGCAGTCCCTGGGGCAGACCCTGGTGAANCATGGTGAGGCAGCTGTGCCCCTGCAGGCAATGGAGGACTAAGGGGGAGCAAAAATCCACCTATAGACCCTGGAGGAGCATACACTGGAGCAGGGGTAGAGTGTGAGGAGTCCTTCCCCTGAGGATTGAGGATCAACAAAGACAATATATGATAAAGTGCCTTTCCCAGCTCCCCTGCACTGTTTGGTGGGAGGAGGTAGAGAAATGGGAAGTGAAGTTGAGCCAGGGGAAGAAGGGAGGGGTGGAGGAATGCATTTTAAGATTTGGTTTTATTTCGTTTTGCCCTACTATGGCTTGACCGGTAACAAATCAAACTAATTTTGTCAAATTGACTGTAACTGATCAGTGATCTCTCCCTGCCCTTATCTTGACCCTTGAGCTTTTTGTTATATCTTCTCTTCGCTGTCCAGCTGAGGAGGGGAGTGAGAGTGGCACTGGTGGGAAGCCAGTGTCCAGGCATAGTCAGCCCACTACACAAATGTTAGAGAGTAAAATTCACAAGGAAGAATGCAAAAATAAAGCATACTGTTGCAAAGCCAAAGCCTTAAAAATGAGAAGAACAAAATGAAAAGAAATTTAACCATGCTAAATATTTCAAAATCACAGAAATTAATTATTGTATTGACAGATTACCTATCAGCTTCCATATAGAGATATCACGTAATATTATGTGATTGTGGTTAGGGCAAAAAAGGTGTTGTTACAGGCTGCAAGAAGACATTATTGTGAGTGTGTAATTTCCAAGGAATCAGTTGAAAGATATCATTTTAAAGAGAAAAAGCCACAACCTTTAATGAAGTTTAATATCTAAGAAAGCATTGAACAACAAGAATTACCTATTTCATATGAAGGCTAGATCTGGCATTAGAAATGAAGGATTAAGTCCTCATGATTCAAGAAATTAGTCCTGAAAATGAACATTCAGTATCCCAGGATTCAATGCAAAATCTGTTAATGCAAAATCAGAATATAGTTTTCTTGTTTTTCCTGTGTCCAAGTGGAGTTTTACCTGCTGGCAACTTAGCAGACATTGATGTTCAATTTGTACAGGAGAGCTGCAACTTTCTGCTGAAGTATTGTTGGACTTCTTTCATTACTAAATATGTCTTCATTTCATCTTTGGCAAAAGAAGAGCTGATGATTAGAAATAAATTTATAAGGAGACAAAATGAAGAGACACCGGAAAGTTGGTATTTTTATTTGTTCTGAAGACTTTTCTTATGCTTCCACTTTTGCATATGTATATTTTATTATTTGAAAGTGATTGTGCCTAAAAGGAATAATAGAATTCTAAAAGAAATGTCAGTACCAAATACTGCCTTCCATTTACCTCAAATGACCAATTCATTTTCACTGAGAAGCTACTGCTGAGCCTTGGTCATAAAGATGCTGTAGAAATATGAGAATTTTACAATTTACTTCATTTCATCTACTCATAAGAAGCATGGCCTAGTGAATCAAATGGCAGCTGGAATGTTCTTGGATGGAAAATTAGAACACTGTTTTAAGAAAAATGTTAGAGTTTGAACATTTGGTTTCATTTTAAAGTAGAATAAAAGTGACATCCTTTCAAATATTTAATTTAAAATACAAAACAGCCTACATCCCCGTGGTTAGGATGCTGGAATAATATCTGTTTGGAAGATTTTCAATAAATTGTGTTTTGCTGGGAAACAGCAGTTTGTTAAAATGGGAAACAAATCTGTTTATCACTATGTTGTTAAAAGAATTTTTAGACCTAAAGCAATATTTCTCATTTAAGTTGTAAGACCGGCCTTACAAAGGGATTTAAACTTAATTCTTCCAAGTCCCCAATGATTTCTAACAGAAAAATGGCCATTAGGATTAGACCTGACTTCCTACTCTGAAACAGGCTTCCCATGTTATCTTGGACAAGTTGCTTTGGTCCAGA
>VYZR01100654.1:10364-33482 GCA_013400675.1 Oxylabes madagascariensis | reverse complement strand
TTTTTTTTTTCCCCAAGTCTTTCATGCAACACTTGGCACTGTTCAATTCAGGTTTCCAGCTTTTTCACGCCCCTCCACAAATACTTTGGAGCTGCCTTCTCCTCCCCTTTGTAAGCCGAGAAGGGCAGGACCAAGGGCTCCCTCGGCTGGCAACCACCACACTCAGACCCAGCGCCACCCAAAACACAAGGGACGCCCCAGAGCAGAACAAACCCTCAAGCTGAGGACCAGGGCAGAAGAATTAAGTTTTTTCCAAGTCACTCAATACAGCAAAGACACAAGGAAACACAGGGCTTTTTCACTTTCAGGTGCTGTGTAAATACCGAGGCAATCGTGGGCTGCTTGCAGCTGTGATTGCACCGTGACCTCCCAAGGTCTGATCCTGCACTTATTCCCCACTGCAGCAGTCATCCCAAGCAGATGCAAGAACCACGGCAGGATCAGGTCCTTAATTAGTTCAATATTCTCCCCCCACCCTCTGCCTTTTACCATTTTCCCTCCCAAGGAAGAGTATTATTCATTAAGGGCTGAGCAGAGCCCACCAGAGCTCATTTTAGCTGAGCTCTCTCTATCATCTTCCCAAGCCTTTAGCAGGGAGCGAGCCTTGGACTCTTTTACATGGGCTGCATTGTGACCTGGCTTCAAAGTGTGCAAAGAGGTTCCACGGCTCCCTTTGTGCAGCACAGTCTCTTAATTGCACTTTTAAACACAGTGTAATTTTTGTAATTAACATTATGGTTTCAGAGGGCAGAGAAGCCTGCACTATGCTAATTACAAACTGGAGTAGTCGGAGTAGAAATCCAAGGCTCCGGTTGCTGGGGCCGAATGGAGTTTTTATGAAGGATTTCAAAGCTCCTCCGTGGGCTCTGGGTTCTGAGTTATCATTAGCATTTGATAACATAAAGAATTTTTATAACATGTGACAGATTTCGATGTGAAGATTTCACCTGATAACTGGAAAATTTACATAAAGATCTTCATTAGCTCTCTGCTCACATTACTGCGAGCGGAAGAACTACAGCATGCTGTCTCCCTGCAAGATGGGGCTGGGGAGCTGAAGTATTCGCGCTTTATAATAAAATTTATAGTACATTACGAGGGGAGGTTATAATAATCCTCAATGATGTTGGGAATCAGAGCAATTCAAAAAGTGGAAGGGAGCGCGAGAGGTGACGGGAAGGGATATTTCAGGATTGCCATGCAGCAGAGGCCGCTGGCTGCGGCAAAAGCCATAAAACATCCCGGAGCAGCTGCTCAAACCCCCTCCAAATGCCCAAGCACAGGTCAGGACCCATCCAGGCTCAATCCCACGGCCATCACAAGAGTTTGGGGTGGCCTTTTGGATGGCGCAAATGAGGGCTTATTGTTACTCCTGGTGCCTCTCCACTTGCTGCGGGGCAGAGGGCAGCCGCACCTCTGTGGGAAGCGCTGCCCTCCACAAGGAGTATTTCCTTTGCTGTTATGGATACAGTGCCTCCCATCATCACAGAATTTACATCACCCAGCAACTGGTGGTGAAAGTCGATCAGCGTCCCTCTCTCTTACAATCGTAACGTCCCATGGCTTCTCCTGGGACAGTATTTCCCAGGCACCTGCAGTGCCCCAAAACCTTTCTACTGCCTGGTGAAGGCTGCCTGGCTGCAACCCGTTGACATTTAATTTTCTAAATATTTCATACTTAATATAATCTTCAGTGAATAACTGGAAATTGTTCAGCAGCGCAGTGTCACAAGTTAAGAGCTGATGCCCACAGGGCTGCTCCATGGCACACTCTTGCCACACTTAACCAGCCAGGGATACCTCAGACAGGGATCTGAGCAATGGCCAGACCTCAACAAACTCATCACACTAACCTCAGCCTACGAGGGTTTCCTCAGATTCTTTTGATGCCATCAGTACCTGTTTTCTGAATTACTTCTCAGGCTAAAAAACCTCCCCAGCATGTCCAACCTTAGGTAGAATAAACTGTCTTGCTCTTCCCCCAGGAAAACCAAGCACTGTCACCAGCTGGTGCACAAGCTTCACTCCAAGTCTCCAGTAGGACTGTTAAAACCACTGGGTGTCTCTGGCAAGCCTTCTTACTCCTGTTGCATGTGCAAGAGCCACACCAGGATTTCCAGAGTTGCCTCTGCAATGCAATCTCCCTTTCCTCTACTTTTGCAAGCCCAGTGGTTGGAGAAGCCAAAAAGCAACCTTAGATCAATGATCAAACTTCTGTAGTAGATGGCTTTTATTTTTACAAAATATTTGCTTCCAGCAGAGTATATCTTAATTTACGAATGCAGAAATCTGTCATTAAGCTTTGACCCAGCTTCATGGCATTGTCAAATGCAATAACGTATCTTTTAATAGTTTTATATCAAGTAAGGACATAACATATCATTAGTTTAAATGTATTTGCAAGCAATTACCCCCACCAGGATATTTGTGAATGCTCATGCAAAATTGATGAAATTCTGACATGCTTAAACATTGTTCATTTAGCTCTATTCCTTATGTATAGAAAAAACAGAATAAATAATTCTGCTGCCACTTGCAAACTACTGCTCGGCATTTTCATTCTGTTCGTGGCTTCTGTCCTGCCTTTAAACTATAGCCCTTGGTGATCATTTGGAAAAACAGTTTCATATATGTTTAATTTTAAATAGATGTACTAGATTATTCATTCCTCTTATTATTGTTCAATGCAGTAATTTAAACATGGACTAGATTTAGTGCGTGTCAGCTGCCTTTCTTTTACAAAATGGGATAAATTATTAAATGAGTAGAGGTTGTTTGACAACGGGTTTTCCAGTACTTCACAAAAGAAAGACCTTTGACATTCAGCTGTCTTTTGCAAAGACTAAAGAGCAAATCAATTAAGCCTCTATCCTGTGGTTCAAAAACACACTGTTATGGCACATTCTTGCTTACCTCCAAGTTGACTTGGGAAGACGCAACCCATCTCAGTTGTACCGTGAGATAAATTATTGATTTCATCGTCAGGTTGCCTTGCAAGCTGCACCCAAGCACCTTCAATAGAGCCATTCCTACAACTCCTCTACTCATTCCCAGACCTACAGAAAAGTCCTATCAACCTCCGGCAACATTTGCCACCCACTTGGAAGATGTGTTTATTTTTGGCTGCTGCTTGTAGGGGCTCTACTTTCTAAGAAATGTCTTCATCGACAATGGTCAGGAACTTTTGTGTTTACAACTCCTATGAGAGAAGACATCCAAGGAGGTGGAGGGGACATCAGGTGTGAGGTGATCAAAGCTAATTTTATAATTTTTTTGGCTCTGCAGAAACCAAAAGCAAAGGGTTTTTTTCTCTGCCATAATTAAGATTCTTGTAATTTCACTAAGTGCTGTTGATCATCTCTCACATTTTTTCCTCTTCCAAACGACAAACATTTTACAAGCTAAGCGCTGATCCAGAACAGAAATGTAAATCACTGGAAGTACACTTGGAAAAAGACTACCCAGCTTGGGAGTCTCTCAAGCCCCTTCCTCACCTGTGAAGGATGCTTCCCTGCTGTCTTTAGGCCAGAACTTCATTCGCTCAAGTTTCTACCATCCCAAGTGACGGGATTTGCATTAGCTCCCCTGGGGCACTGCTCCTGCCAGGAAGCTCTCTGTACTGCTCAGCTCCAGCTTTCTATTCCTCCCTTTTCCCTCCAGGACTGGAGCTTTTTGAGCAGCGTGACAGCTCACAGGAGGTCTTTGGGCCTGAGGACTGCCCCAAGGCCACCTGCACAGAGAGGTATCGGGGCTGCAAGTGCCACCATGCAAGAGGGAGATAGGCATATTCTTGAGCCAGTGATTAATTCAGAAATAAAAAAAACAAAATCTAAAGTTATGTCTTCCCATAAATCTTTCCTAGACTGCAGTATTTTTCCTCCCAGCAGAACGATGAAGACAATAGATGTGGGGTTTGTACCTGCATTTTCTCTTGGGGAGAGCTCGTGCACACCCTGCCCGGGAAGCACTCGCAGAATTTTGCAAACTCCTGCAATCCCACTTTAGAGCATTGCTTCCTGAGAAAAGGTTAAACGAGGTTTAAGTGCAACGTAATAAACCTTCACTGTTCATAAAGTTGTTTGATAAATGCATGTGTGGTTACTCTGGATAAAAGCACCGAGGTCAGCAGGCGAAGCTGGGAAGCAGCAGCCCCACGGAGTCAGATCCTAGCACAGGGCAGCCCATCCATCAGCAGGGCGGGATGTTCCAGCCCCTTCCCAAGCAGCTCACCCCGAGTTGGGATTACTCCTCACCCACCACAGACATACCACTCACACACAATAAACTTTTGGCGTTTGCAAAAGGAGTGCAGCACTGATTGCGGTGCAGGTGAGCAGAATGGCACTTCAATTATTATTGTTATTTTAAAGTGAAACTCTGACTGCTAGGGGCATCCCAATTTTATCGAGCTCATTTTATTTTCCCTACATATATTTGAATAATATGTCCTTTGCCAGCAATAAAAAAATTGTCATATACCCCCTCGCCACAAGTAGCAGTTTATATAAACATAGCATTGTCCTGATGAGTTCAGATATGAACCTCTTTGTTTATAGAATTTCTCCACAATTTGCAATTTTTATGATTTAAGAAAGGAACCAAGGGGGAAACAGCCTGTGAGGAGCTATTGTGCCTGCAGACTCGATTCACCAGGTAGGGATGTGGTCACAGAATAACGATCTTGTTGAAAATAACAATAAAAGTAGTAGTAAACCAGTATGAACTTTCAGTGTATTCCTCTCAGTTTTGGAGACCCAGTAACATGGCACTTTTAGCCCTGAGGGGCTGAAACTCAACACCAGGGTGGTCAGAATCCCTCTTTGCCAGCATTACAAGAGTGCTGAGCTGCTCCTGTGAGCGAGTGCAATAACCACCAAGGGCCCTGGAAAGAGCAGGACTAGGAGGGGTACCCTTGGTGACACACAGGACAAGAGACTGATGAGCAGCACAGCAGTCAAGGTTCATCCTGCGCAGCGCAGGGACCCTGGAGAGACCATGTTGGTCTGAAGAAGCAGTAAAGTCTCAAAAAGAATGGAGTAAATGGGAGAAAGATTTCCATTCTCAATTATGCCAAGCCCAGACAATCCAGCTGGCAAGAGCGAAGAAGGATCTCCCCCGTGGGACATCTAACAATGAGGGCTTTACATCAGCAGCGCATCAAGAGACAATATTACTCCAAGGAAAAAGAAAAACAGAATGAGAGCTGCTTTTAAGAGGTTTCTTCAGGGGTTGTATCCTCCAGCCACCACGAGGCCATGGTGCACAAAAGCCACGAGATGTCACGGAGTGGAAGACCAGCCATGTTCAAGAGGGCACTTCCTTCCCCCCCACCACGCTGCCAGAGGCATGGGGCAGACAAATCCCAAACTCAACCCTTTATACAACAACATTCGGCTGGAAGCAGAGGTGCTCCACCAGCCAGGCACTTGATACTGTGAGGGCCCAGCTATAAATGGTGTTTTTTTACAACAATTTCCTCCAAATTGGATTTTCATCATGATCAGAGAGCCATTTACTGGAAGCAATTGCTAATTACACACATGTCCCCTGTAGGGAGGATGTACAGCAAAATGAGCATTTTGGAGGGAATTTCTCGCACGTCGTACCTCCCACAATTTCACCCGTGGACATTTTCCAACAAGGCAGGCTCAAAAGTTCTTCATCAAACTTCAGCAAGAGTTTTGGCTTAGCACAGTCCTGTGAGAGTCTGCTGTATATGTTTTGGCCAATTAGAAAACAAAACATGGAAACAAATGCTCTTTGAATCACTTTGACAATCCCACAGGGCACCTTGTCCATCCTGCTGACAACTACAATATTTTTCTTTAGTCTATTCCCACTGTGGTTTTCACTGGCCAGCGTGGCATGGCTTTCCTAGATCTCTCAGGAGACCAGTCCACAGACCACTAGCCTGTATTATTTTTTCCATGGCTTGAAGTTTTCCTTAGCTCAGTTTCGTCCCATTACTCTTTCCACTTAAAACATCCCAGATAATTCTCCTTATGCATACACCAGCAGCTTTCCTGTCTATCCAAACTCCTTACAGGAGACATCTTGAATTTTTTTGCTCCTAAAGAAGCCAAGCAGCCACGTCTGCTGAGGATGGATTTCACCACTTTGGCAAGGAGCTGTATGAAGATATTTACATCCAATGTCAGATCCTACATTTGCGGCTGTAGAGAGGCTGTGTGAGCCTCTCACATTGCAAAGGAGCCTTAGTCTAAACCCAGCTTAGGGTGGAAACTCACTCTGAACCCAGGAGGTTCCGGTTCCTCTCCCCAACACCTCTGGGTGTGCAGCAAGCACCAACATTTATGGGTTACACACCTAAATAAAATTATTACTATTTATTTCCTCCTTCACATATGACAAAATAAACCACCTTGATAATTCCAGCATCTCACCTCGGGACCTGCAGGAGCTGACTGGGAGAATCATAAATCCTCTTACGGATTTATGGCCACATAGTTACCTTGCGATATCCAAATAAACCCTCCTGGATGAAAACTAGGGAGTCAAATTTATTCCTGGAGTAACTACGCTGAAGGCCCTGGAATTACTCCAGAGATTAATTTGAAGGAGTGTCCACAGCACAGACCAGTTGTGTTGTGTTCCTGGCTGCAGTTAAGAGTTACAGAGCATCCTGGACTTCAGAGCGTGGGATTTTCCCTTTTCAGCTGCATGGGATTCTTTCAGTAAAGGAATAGTAGGGAGAACAATGAATAACCTTGTTTTGTTTAGAGATTCGGGAACCTAGGTGAGAGCTGGTCAAAGCAGCTGGGATAAAACATTCTCCATCAGGAAACACCATTTTGTTGGATAAGAACTTGATGCAGGAGCCAGCACATTCTGACAGAATTTCCTTTAGAACAAAAATTGAACCACTGTGTTTTGGTGACAATAAACCCTAAAATTAAATTTCATTGGAATAGAGCAAGTAAATTATTCATTGCCAAAGAAAAAGTTGTTCTAAACTGTTACTCTGCATTACATCCCTAATTATAAAAGAAATACTGAAATGGAATGTAACCTTTTGATTTATTGAACCAGAACATTCTGACTAATTCAAAAGAACACAAGAAATGTGGTTTTTTACAGACAATTTCAAATTTTGTGCCAATTGTTCTGATTTGGAACGGATCTCTGCATTTTGAAATCAGATTTCCCAGTTAAATGGAAATAGGACGCATGAGAAAACCCAGCAGTTTGCACAAAACGGGTGGCAATATTCCACACACGCGCCTCACACTCCCAGAGCCCACTGCCCACCCAGCACAGCCACAAGATACCACATCCCAACCCCTGTAATTGTCTGTAGTGGGGAGGAGAAGCAGTCACCAGGCCATTGAGTGGTTAACTACACAACTGTTACCTAATGGTCCTCATTTGCATGATTTTAATAATAATGAGCAAAACCAAACAGTTAAGTTGCACTTTCTACCTCAGCAAAACCAAGCTATAATTGTGTAGAGAATAATTTTATGGGTGAAGTGTGCCCTATATTATAAGAGATTAGAATAAAGTGCTCTAATATTCAATGTCTTAGCAGGTGCAGGCACTTACCTGGGCAATTAAAATCTTTTTAATATACAAATCACAGCCAATGAGACTATCAGCACGACAAACTGGATCTTCGAGGACATACTGTGTTTGTCTAAAATAGATTTTTGTTTGCTAGCAATAATTTCGCTAACTTTTGTTTAAAAGAGCAAATGATAAATGCAGACAAATTGGCAAGAGACTCTTAAAAAAATCTTATTTCTGTGAAAGCATTCATTACATCTCTATCTTTGTGTAATACAGGCATGTATTACATGATGACTTTTACATAATACCGCTTGTAAAAAATATTCCCATGCAACAATTGATATTATATTTTAAAATTTTATCTGCTAGGGGATGCTGGGCTGGGGTGAATAGAGTTTGGCCTTGAAATAAGAAACTGATCATGGAAAGCACATGAATTTCCTTTAATTGGTGGATTCATTAAGTTCATTGAATGCCCTCCTTTTTGCCCAGAGCATTCTGTTAGTCTGAAAAGGTAAGATAGGTGTAATGTTTCCTGTCAGAAAATGCATTTTCCAGTTACACCTCAGCAATTTCACAACTTAAAAAAAATAAAGAAAACTTGACTCTGCCACCACTCAGCTCTGCACATAAACCACACTGGGTTAGTGTTAACTTGTGAATCTTCGCTACCTTTTAAAAAGCAGGATTTTGCATGCAAATATCAGCCAAAACAGTAAAGGATTTTCAGTAATTTTAAGGAGCGAAGGCAGAGAAGTGAGGTTTGTCACCCAGGCCCGCCACATCTCCCACCTTCAGTCCAGCCCAGTGATGCAGTCCCATCCTACAGGAGCAGGCCAGGAGGTGCTGGGTCACCCACAAGCCCACTTCCCAGAATGTCAGGGCCCAGAAAAACAATTTGGGCAAGGAGAGCAAACAGGTGTTAGCAAAATGAGTGTCCCTTTCTCCTTGCTGCCCGGTGGAAAACAATCCTGGTGGTTTCCAAGGAGGAAGCAAAGCCTGGCAGCTTCCTCGCTCAATTCACACTTCTGCCTGTGCAGAGAGGTGCAAATTGCAACTCCCAGAGCTGCCTCTCCAGGAGGGTTTATCCTAACGGAGGGCAAGCTTTGCTGCACAACCACCCTTTGAGCAAATCCTCTCCTGGAAGGCAGCTTTCATCCAGGGACATTCCTCAACCTCAGCTCCACAGCAGGGAGCCTTGGATGCTTGGGTCTGAAGAAATTGCCACAGCTCCAGTATTTGCAGTCATGGGGACACGCCAAGCCCGCTCCGGCTGCACCAGGTGGGATCACAGCCTTTCCCATCTGGGAAACAGGCTGGGGAANTCCACAGCAGGGAGCCCTGGATGCTTGGGTCTGAAGAAATTGCCACAGCTCCAGTATTTGCAGTCATGGGGACACGCCAAGCCCGCTCCGGCTGCACCAGGTGGGATCACAGCCTTTCCCATCTGGGAAACAGGCTGGGGAAGAAGAGAGGTGCTGAGTGCTGAAGAAGCTGGAACAATTTAAGGCTGAAGGCAGACGGAGAAATGAGTTGTGTGAAGACCAACAGGGAGGTACTAAACCAACCAGAGACCGAGCCAAACCGTGGACAGCGTGTGAGATCACCCCGTTGGGAAGTGTCCTGAAGTCCCACAGGGCACAGAATGACATCAGCTTACACACACAGAGTGAGTTCAGCAACTGAATGAGTATTCGGCTGGAAATTGGGGCCACTTCAAACATTTTGCAGGTAACCCCAAGAGTCCCAGGAGAGAGTTGCTCCTCCTTGGAAGAAGCTGTTGGTTTCGAGAGTTTTGTTTTTGCAAATAAGTGGAAAATACTCCTAGCTTGGCTAGTTAAGATAGAAAATCAGTTTGCAATATATGAATAAATACAGACTTTTCCACCTCAAGAGAGGTTTCATGACTTGTTAAACCACACATCTTGAATTAAGTTATGTTTCCAGACTAGGCTTCCTGTTCCAGCCTAGAGAGAGAGACAGGCAAACCCACTTTTCATGACCACCCGTGCTATAAACACCAGTGCCCTTCTCCATGCCCCAGGTCTCCAAGATGTTCCTGTGCAACTGGAAATGAGCGGCTTGGGCCCTTCCTCTGTATCTGGGTGATTTTAAGTTGTCATCACAGCAATGCCCAGACTGGGCATTGATCTCTTGGAGACCCTTCCTATGGTGAGCAGCAAGACTTGCCAGAAGCTCATTGGGAACAAGCTGGAGAAAGCAGCAGCCCACCCTCTTTGCTGAGGGGGTCATTTGGCTGGCCCAAAATCCCCGAAGAGGTTCGCGAGTCCAGATCTCCCTCATCCTTCTATTTTAATGCTTATGTCATTAACCACAGCACACTTGGCCCCCTTCTTGTTAAACCCTAAACATGGGAAAATCCCTGAAGTTACCAGTGCCTTAAAAAAAATAAATAACGCAAGCTCTGAGCCTCTCTGCTTCTGCTGCGGAAACAATTTAAACCCAAGCTTTGGTTCGTACCCAAGCTACTTCTTAAAGAAGCTTAAAGCACTTTAATGTTCAGACATTCTTGCACGCCCAGTATCAACATTCTGCCTCGCGGTCTCTTCCAAGTTCGCTGGGAAGTACACATCTGCAACTGCTTTACATACTTTTTGCATTCTCATTTCCTAGGCCAAAAGTCTTCCACTATCAAGCCACAAATTAATCTAATTATTTGGATATTTAGGCCTTTTAGGCTTCAGTCAGCAGAGAGTTAGGCATGTGTCTAATATTGCCTCTGCAACGTGACTGCTGGGGGACTATTTAAAGATAAGCACATGCCTAAACACTGCGCTGAATTAAGCNGATCTTCATCTTAAACCCTAAACATGGGAAAATCCCTGAAGTTACCAGTGCCTTAAAAAAAATAAATAACGCAAGCTCTGAGCCTCTCTGCTTCTGCTGCGGAAACAATTTAAACCCAAGCTTTGGTTCGTACCCAAGCTACTTCTTAAAGAAGCTTAAAGCACTTTAATGTTCAGACATTCTTGCACGCCCAGTATCAACATTCTGCCTCGCGGTCTCTTCCAAGTTCGCTGGGAAGTACACATCTGCAACTGCTTTACATACTTTTTGCATTCTCATTTCCTAGGCCAAAAGTCTTCCACTATCAAGCCACAAATTAATCTAATTATTTGGATATTTAGGCCTTTTAGGCTTCAGTCAGCAGAGAGTTAGGCATGTGTCTAATATTGCCTCTGCAACGTGACTGCTGGGGGACTATTTAAAGATAAGCACATGCCTAAACACTGCGCTGAATTAAGCCTCAGCATCTTCAGAAGCTGGCTTGAAACAAGCTGGGGTTTAGGCACGTAAAGAATTGCCTTGGAATAGAAAACCAGAGGATGGGAAGGTATTTAGCAGGTGTGCACGAACACCCTATGAAAGGAATAGATTATTTTGGACAAAAATACTCAACACATGGCAGAGATATCAGCAATAATTAGAAGAAGGGAACAATTCAAAAAAAGAATTGTTTTCGTAACTCATCCTATGGCAACTTTTGACAAGTATGAGGAGACTTATTTCACCTTTAGCACCAGTCTTTTAAGATTGGTCAATGATAAATGAGTAGCTTTTTTCCGCAGCACAAACAGGAAGGTGTCGGGTTCTGCCAGGGGCCAGCATTGGGCCAGCCTTGCCTCGACCCTCCGGTCTTTGCGGCCTAAAGAAAAACAATTCACAAAAAGGACTTGCAACCAAAAATCAAATGTGCAATACTGTAAATAGTTAAATGAAAGGAAATAAGAGTGAAAGCAAACTGTAAGAATCTCTATCATGTTTCCAACACCAGTTTGGGCATTTATATGCAATACTTACAAACCTTTAAAGAAGCCAAATTATCCAGGCTCATTATCCTGATGTTCAAATTCCACACATGACTCTGCTCTGGGGGAATGGCAGAAATGTGACACCCCGTCGGGGACCACCCTGGAACAGCCAGCAGAGGGGACACCCAGATTTGGAATGGCGGGGACGGAGTTTTTGTTCCTCCTGGGGAAGAACCACCCCTCAAAAGGGAAGTCGCGAGGTCCTTGTGCAACAAGCTTCCCAAAACACCAGTGGGGTGCCCTAAAGCACCCCAATACACCTGGGAAGGTGGGGTGCTGCCCTTCTCATGGCTGAAGTCCTGCTCCCTGCGGGGCTGGGACTCCTGCAGCACCTCGCTGCCACCCACTCGCTGCGTGACCCCGGCGGCGCTCATGATCCATCGTCCCGTCACCCTCACCGTTTACAGCAAAAAAGCCATTTAGCCAGAGCCTGCAACCCTTCAGCCCGCAATCCCTTGACAGCAGAGGTTATAGGAGGGAAAAAAAAGGGGGGAAAAAAAAGAGAGAGAGAAGGAAAGAACAATGTGCAATCGGCACTGCATTAGAGATGGAAAAAGTACTTAAAGCCTGCAACATTCATCAAGGCTGAATACATAAATGCCACATTTTGAATAAGCCAAGCAAAAGACAATGACAAAGGAAAGGCGCGTTGCTTCAGGAATCTCTATCATTTTCATTTGCTGCTGTCAGGAACCTGTTTTTTGCCTCTCACTCTATCAGCCATTATAGCATTAATGAAGTAACCTCACATAGTTATTGACTGGCTTGTCAGAGTCCCTGCCTGATCCCTTAATAGAAACCATTGGTCTTCAGTTAAAAATGGGGTGAGCTGGGAGGTGCTGTGGGCATGTGCTGAATTTCAAGTGCACTCCTGAGGTTATCAAAAGCCATGAAATGCAAATTATTATATTTTTTAAACACACAGATTTCATGCAACTGAGCATATAAAATTGACTAATACTGTACTTTATGCATTCCTAATAATGTTTCCAAATATGCTCTGCATATGATCTTTCCCCAGAAAGTTGTGGGTGGTATTTGAATAAGCAGAAATAGGCCTAGTTTTATTTTGTGAATAAAGTAGTTTCCTGGATGTTGCAAGTCTCTGTTCCTTCTAATATAAGGTAATGTTTATGCACTGTCTGTTCAAACAACACAAGTAATCCTTTGTCTGAATTTCTGTCTCAGATCAAAATCATTTTCCCTTCTTCATTTTTTTCTCCCCCTCTCCTTTCATAAAGCATCCTAAGTCCCAGAACAAGTATATTCTCATTTACTATAAATTGAGGGTTGGCAGAGGGTCTAGAAATAACTTCTTTTCCCAGAAGGTAATAAATCCGGGGAGTAATCTAAAACACTGAGTTGTTAATTCCAGTACCACCACGCCACTGTCTGTGCTGCAGGTACCCCACTGAATCAGCCCTGGTGACAAGCCACCAGGGCCTGCACATCCTCCTGCAGCGGCTTCTGGAGGACGAGGCATCCAAGAAAGCCTTTTCCAGCTGGGGATTCGGGACTGCTCACCAGTGGGAAAAGCTACGGGGTGACCTTTTGCAGGCGCCTCCGGGGAGGAGCTGCAGCCTGCAGTCTGATGATTTTCATCGAGGCTTTAACGTAACACCCAGATGTGCACTTTGCACATCTGTAATCAGCTAAATGGCGGCCCAGGCAGCAGCGAGTCCTCTCGGCACGCAACGCTCCCAAACCACACAGCCCTTCCCCGTGTGAGACCCAGGTCAGCAAATCCAGCCAACTTTGTGAAGTCAGGCTCTACTTGCAGGGAAGATTCGAAGAGGTAGCCCTGATAAATCAACTTCTCCACTTTGAGCTCAGGAGAGTCTCAGAGGTTAAACATGACACTGGTTTTGAAAACAGTAACGAGCAGCCTCACGTCTCGCTCGGCACAGACAGCGGCAAGAGGAAGAGCTGTGCAGCCAGACCTGATTTGAGATTGTTCAGACCTCTTGGGTCTGCAAAACTGGGTTGGCATTCTCAGAAGAACAGACTCCCATAATAATTGTGGTCTTCTCTCTTTTCTGATTGGGCTAAAAATTCCCTCAGAACAACTCTCACGGCACTTCCACATCCCTGGTCTGAAATTAAGCAAATTTCTCCTAATGAATACTCTGTTTGTTGATTTGGTGACACGTTTTCCGAGTCTGAAGTATTATGAAATTTTTTAATTCTTTAACCCTTCCCCCCTGTTTTCTTCAATTAATTATTTGCAGGCTGTTTACCTCCATAAAAGACATTCCTTTTCATTGGGACGCTTGGTGGGTAGCACGTTAGGAATGCCTTTCATTTAACCTATTTCCGAAATACTCCCTTTAGCCCCGTGTACAGTGCTAGCAGCACGTTTACCCATCCCCTCACACCATCATGGGAGGGACACAGGGCACCATAAAGACTCAGTTGCTCCAAAATCAGGGCAAGGGGATTTCCAAGGCTCTTTGAGGGGGCCACAGCATCACCCAGAGTACAAACACCCTCCAGCCCAGGACATCCCAATGTTGGTTCTCTACATTTGCCTTAACTCCCTGCAGCTGGTACACATCAGCACATATTTCCAGGGCTGTCCCTGGAAAGGGGCAAGGGATTAGGACTTGGATGCAACATGTCAGATTAGTGTGAGCCATGTAGCTCTCACAGCCCAGGGTCTGGGAGATCATGTTCTATTAAAATTATTTATCATGGCCTGAAACACACAGTTCCTCCCCAAATCTTAATATCCCCAGAGTTCTTGGGTGACAGATAAACCCCAGTTGTCATCATTGTGCAGGACAAGCTTACCCTTGGCTGAAAATAAACAAGTTTTCTCTTTGCATATAAGGAAAAAAACCCCACAACGTGACACCACTTTCTAACCCAGGACAGAATAAATGGGACAACAAGCCCTGTGCTCTCAATCACATCTCAGGAAAGTTTCAGGGCATTGGGTTTGGTCTGGTGCAAAGCCCAAGTAGCCAACCAGCAGCTTTTTGTGTGAGCTTGCATGCTGACAGCTCTGGAATGGGCAGGGCAGAGGGTCTAACCTTTGTTTAGATTCTCACCTTCCAGTGTGATTTGTCCATCCCTACTCATAAGCTCCATTACCTTTCATTTTTTTTCTTTTAGGGACATTTCTTTCTTTCCTTTCAGGATACCCTGATGCCACATTTGTAGCCTAAACCCCACAAACAGCCACTCTTGCCCTCAGCTCCTTGCTCTGCAGCAGCAACATCACCCTTACAAACAACATCACTGCCAGGAGCTCATCAGGTCTGATCTTCTAATTGTGCTTAATGATTGCTGAAAGGAACCAAAAAATCATCAGTGAACTTTGGCTTCCCCAGTAATTAATATTGTTATTACAGAATTGTTAACAATTATTAGACTCTGGCAATGCAGCATCAAAGATTTTGAGCATCTCCAGGAAGGCAGAGCCTGCTCGACTCTGCTTCCATGGGTTACAGCTTTGGCCTTATTTCAACTGTACCTCTAATGCCTGCCCTGAGACGAGCCTGGAAAAGGCATCTAATTGCTTGCAAGAAACCCTGCTTGATTCAGACATAAATAAATTCAGTCTCAAGACCATCTTTGTTTTGGGGACACGCTCCAAGGTGCTCCTGCACGGATTTTGTGCATCCCAGCTGCCACCAGGGCAGTGCCCAGGCAGGCACTGCTTGGCCTTGATGATTTTCACACAAGCAGTGAAAAACTGAAATTATTCTTAAAGGCTACTAAATCCAGCAAATTCACAATGGCATTGGCTGTATGCAAACAGGCTCACTGTTCCCTGTGTTTTGTTGAGTGCAATATATTTGGCATGCAAAAGCTGTGTCTTCAGGGATTTTTTTTTTTTTATTTTTTTTAAATAAGTAGTCTGGATGTATTGTAAGAGACAAAGTAATTAGCATTCACTCAGCTCAGCAGGGCAGCAATTTAAACTTTTACAAGGAGTCAAAGTTCAGGATGCTGCCCTGCCATCAACTTTCTACATACAGATGGGATACAGACTGGAATATCCAAATGTTTCAAGCTACTCTGGGTTATTTGAAACTCCAATAGACACAATACTGTGGGGAAATTGCTTAATCTGCTCCAGGATTTATTGCTATTGTATGTTCAATATGGAGGTCCTAGAGGGTCGAAAAGAACTGCTCCCGGTCCAAGTATTCCATGCCATATTAAAAAAGTTTCTGACCATACCTTTAATCCTCCACACCATTACATCCTATTTTTATGCAGACAGGCACATAAAAACACTCCACAAAATGAATGGGCATTCACACCCTACTTCCAATAACACCATTGCATGGGGAAAGGAGGGAGGCAAAGCACTCTGCTGCTCGCTTTGGTCCAGGAAAAGGCAACTTTGTTGTCATATAAAGCAAATAAATAGAAAAGTCAAGAGATAAAAAAAAAAATAAGTGCCCTACTGCGTTGGATTGATTTAAGAGTAAGTGCATGCTGCTGGAGAAATAGATTTTTTCACCTCTTAGGCAGTCATTTTTACAAATGTATGAGGTAAGCACCGATTAAAGCGCGCCAGGAAAGAAGCATTTTCCCTGCCCTCCCTCGTTTTTCTGTTCATCCCACCCTTCTCTCCCCATCTCCACTCTGCCACGCAGACCCTGATCTGTCCAGGGCCACTGGTGGGGAGGACAGGAATCCCTGCCCACCTTGGGGAAGAAAATCCTGTGCCTCAGGGCTCACAGGGGTTCAGGAGGGGAGTGGGGACTGCAGCCAGTCACAGGAGAGAAGAATACTCTGCCCCACTTCACATAATTATTTGGGGCTTTCAGAGGGAAAACAGTAAGAATTGTTTTTTTCCTTGTTTCCCACCTCCAGGCTTTCCCTTGTAAAAACAGGTAAAACTGACTAGAAAGAGGAGGTAAATTAATAAAATCGTTGTTTTTGTACACAATTCACACTCAGCAAAAGCAAAACAACTCGAGCAGGAAGGAAACTCGGGTACCACAGACAAATATAACGACATGGGTGAAAAACAGTCTTGTCTAATTGCCCTCAAAATTATTGTCATTATTCTAATGGCTTTACCAGTTTAAAAAAAAAAAAAAAAAGTTGAAAAACTTCTCTGTGAGTTTTGGTGGCATCTTTGCACCTCAGAAAAATAAATTCAAAGGCAAAAAGCAAAAGCAGAAAGAATCAGCACACCAAGATTTGAGACCTCATGCAGGGACGAGCACTGATTCTGTACATCCCCTACTTTATGCAAGTTTCAGATTCAGAACGAAGCACTTGCCTTGTTTGCAAATAAAAATGTCATCTCCTAGGTTCTCACTACTTCCTATTTGCCAAGCAAAACAAACTTGGAACACGAACAGTTCAGCTCTTTCTGTTTTCCAGAAAACCTAATAGAGGGTTATCACCCTGTATATAGTGTGTATAAAGCCAGGGAGAAACAATCCTCCACCTGCCCACCTTCCCTTCAAGAACAGAGGAAATATTTGCCTTCTTAAATAAAGCAGCACACAGGACATGAAGGAACTTTTCTGAGTCAGTAATTCAGGCTGTCCTGTGAGTGCTGGAGGAGATGGGGATGGCTGATGTGTGCTTTGATTCAGAAATAAACCCCACATCACTTCCTCCTCAAATGAGACTGACTCCTTCTCCCCAGCCCCAATGCAAATTTGCACGGGCTTAAGCCATTAAAAGGTCTACAAAGTTTATTTCTTTTTCTTTGTTTTAAGCCTGACAGATTTCTTCTCACAGGTGAAATACCACAGGAAAAGCAAGGTAAGGTTTCCTAAATATTTATGGATTTGCCCAAACTCAGCAGAGAGGAAAACAAATAATAAAAATTACTACTCACACAAGGCTTCCAGACCTCTTGCCTCCAAGAGGCCTGAAGAGTTTGAGTACCTGTCTGACTGCTGGTCTCCATTACTTTTGGAAACCATGCAAGACCAACAGGATCTTGTCCAGTGAGGTCAACACCAGCCCTGGTTGCACCCATCACCGCACCCTTAATCCCAAAGCCAAGCTTAACTAAAACTCAAATAAAGCTTTTTTTCTTTGCCTTCATTAAGGCCCATTTCTATCATGCATTTCGACAAATGCCTACTGCTAAGTTTTCTTTTTTATGCCACAAGTACATTTTCTAATTGAAAAGAGAGGTAACTTGTTTTAGTGTCACAGGCTTTAATTAAGCACAGTTTGTCTAGAACAGCTCCAGGGTTTATTTATTATTTATTAAAGAAAGGTTAGTTATTTATTGGGGAGGGGGAAGACACATCTGTTAGTTGCAACTTCACGGAATGAACCAGACAGCCCATCACTCAAACTGCTTTAGGACATGAGTGGATCACTCTCAGGGTCAGGAAAAATACTTCCTTTTACTGATGCGTTACATAATGAGGATATTTTTGATACTTTCAAGCCTTCCTTGAAGCTGTGGTTGTTTCTGGTCACTATTCAAGGACAAGACATTGGGTTTAAGGGGAGGGGGGAAATAAAACAGGGGTCTTCGTTTGGACTTTACTGCAGGAGTGCTCCAACATCACTGAGACAGGCGCTGCAAAAGGGGCTGGCAGCACAGCAGGGACAGGCTGCTCAAGGGCTCCTCACTGACATTTTTCCTTCCCTCTGGCAGATCCAGCACCAGAAGTGAGGATCAGTCCTGGTGCAAACAGACCAGCATGCAGGGAGGAAAATTCTCTGGGAAGCGGCAGGACACGCTGCAGGGACAAGCTCCTCTGTTGAACAGCTCTTTGAGGGCAGGAGCACATAAACCCAATGAGGGGCCTAAAAACCCATACTAAGTTATATTTTTGCCTTTTTTTTTTTTTTTTTTAATTAAAAAAGCTTTAACTTTCCCCTCACCACTTCTGGGCTGAATTGGTTTGATCCAGAGAGGTAGCTCTGCATAAGAGCAACCACTTTACATTGAATTAGGGGATTTCTGATGCAACACATCTCACTGACTACAAGGCAGGGATGCGATTCTACGATTTATAATACATTATACTGTTAAATAATATAACATTATAGATACAATTTGTACCTATCTCTCCATGGATTAGAGAGGTGGCACATGAAGAGTGGATCATTAAACAGCAGTGCAAGGCCAGGGGCCAAGCACTTCTGTTTAACAAGCTGCTCCAAGTACCACCCCTCTAATCCATGGAGAGAGAATAAATTGTTCCTGTATCTTGTTCTAAATCAGGTTCTTTGGGTGTGTTTTGGGGGGTTTATATAATAATAATAATAGCAATAATTTCTCTTTAGGGGTATTGCTTTCTGGGGCTGAACTAGTTTAAGTTGTAGGAGCTTCTGTTCCAGAAAGGATCTGCAATCTGGACAGATTTGAGGGCAATTTGGGAGGAGAGGGAAACGACTCTCAGGCCATTCCATGGCAGCAGCACCCACACCCTCCCAGTTCAAAGGCACACCTGGAGAGTACAGCCAGCTCCGAGCTGCCCCGAACCAACAGGCTGCAAAGAGCAGGGATGGCCAGAGGCAGGAGCGTGGCTACATCCTTGCTCCATCAGGCAGGAACGTCCCAGGCAGAGCTCAAACCCCACCAGCAAGGGACACCAGAGCCTTCATGGGTGGGGACACCACGTTCCCAAGGTTGGCATTCCCCAGAGGCAGCCGTGGCTCAGCACGCCGAGGTCTTTGGGAGGACAGGGCTGACACGGTGGTATTTCAAGGCATCGATGGCCATGCGTAGCAGGCTGAAGGTGAGCTCTTTGACCTCCATCTCTTGTGTTTATATTACCTCTCCAGGGTCAATAAATGCAGATAGGAACACCGGGCTCGACAGACAACGTGCTGCTTTATAACACTGGCACCGGGATTAGGGCTCCATGCCTTGGCTGCCAGGTTTATTAAACTCCATTACTATCCCCTTAACGATGACAAGACCTTTCCATAACAGTACAGTTGCTTGGCTCCCGAGGAGGGCAGCACAATGAGGGAGCCCGAAGATATAGGGACACTGTTAGGCTGTCTCATAGCCCCTAACTCATCATCTGACAAGGCATTGATTTCTATTGACAATTTCATTGTAATGTCAGAACGTAACCTGAATTCATCTTTCATCTACTTCAAAAGTAAACAATGGCTCTTGGAACAGGGAAGAAAAAAAAAAGATAGTGCTTAAAAATAACAAAAATAATAAAAAGAAATTTTATTCCATCTTTTTCTGAAAAAAGCCAAGAGAACCAAGACTGCTCAGCAGCTACATGGAGCAGGGCAAACTATTAATAGAAAACACATTATTTGACAAATTTTATCACTGCTTCAATTTGCAAATTATTCACAGATCTACTGTCACTCATTCAACTCTGTTCAATTTATGAAACTATATTAAATTAGCATTATTCCACAGAAACTATTTTCAGCCTCCAAAAAAATTTCCAGGTGATATTTACAGTATTAGCTGACATCTCAGCCGTGGTAAGGTGCCGTTACTGTCCCTTGGCTTAACAAGCTGTGAAGTAAACAGGGATTGGGGGTTCCTCCGATCAGGCTTTCCATGCTGTCTATGTTTGAAAGAGGAGATAAAAAGGAAAGGCTGGCAGGGCTTGGCACCACATTACATTTCTATTAATAAAGAACGGCAATCAGCTCTGAAATTAATGTGGATCTGTTATCTCCTCACACACACAAGGAATTCATGTCTAATGTGTTCACATGGACTGCGGTGCAAACGACGGGGCCAAGCCACTCGTTTTTCTGTTTCACTACCTCTGCGCCTTGGCTCTGGTCTGGTTTTGTGTGGTTTTTTCCTCAGAAAAGCATGTGCAGACATGTAGGATAGAGATCTGTCAGCACGGTCCCTCTCTGTGTTTCTAGAGACTTCACAGATGTATTTCATACGCCTCCAAAATGCAAATTGAAATTTGCTAATTTCTAGGTTTTGGCCACCTGTTGCACTTTACCACTCCTGTTTAATAGACACATGGTGCAGATTAAAAGTTTTACTGGGCTGAAGGCTAAGACACTTCCAAAGTCCTCCACAAACATTAGACACACTTGGCAGACAAACACTGAGGTACAAATTTCCATATTATGGTGAAATAGACCCTGTAGTCTTCAGAAAAGTGAAATAAAATAAGGAAAATACACCTCTTCATTTTAGTTTCACGGGATTGAAATGATGTACAAAAATTCCCTAAGCAATTTTCCTGCAGCACAGCTCCCTAATGAGGCTGGGGAAGCAGCTTCTCTCCACATTCCCACAAATAGCTTGTCAGGATGAGCAGAAAAGGTAAATTCAGTCTTTCAGGGTGGAAACCATGCTAGAGATGCCAAGCTGCTGATCATGGCTCGGCCATCAGCCAACCACCTTTTCCAGTGATAAACCATCTCATGAAAAATCCTAATTTTGAGACATTTGTTTGGAGTATTTACTTTTTCGCCAATGGTTACTTGGGGTATTGTTTCAAGTTAGGTTTGAGTAGTCCCACACTGAATAAAGAGGAAGGAAAACATCTAAAATTACCACTCGTCCTATAAAGTTCTGGCATAAATAGGACCTCAGGGTATTTCATGATATTGTCTTGGGAAACAAGAAAGCACAAGTTAGAAATACCCTAAGTCTAGGGAAAAATAAAGTCAAATGAATAGCCATTACAAAAGGAGGCAACAAACCCAACACCTGAGGAGGTGTGCACTGATAGGGAATTTGCATTCCTTTTAAAACATATCCCATGCATCGTGTCCTGTTGTGTGTTCCAGGGACACAGTCTCACCAGCTGTGACCCATCAAGCTACTCCCGAGGAAAAGACAGAGTCATCCTGGGATATCGTCACATCCATCTCCCACAGAAGAAGAGACCTGACAGTGCCTGGGACATCTCGGCAAGAAGAAGCAACAAAGAGCAGCCAGGAAGGGAAGCAGGGAAGAGCCGCACCTCCCAGTAGGGGAGAGATGAATCTGATAGACTCCCCCTCGCACTCTTCTCCAACCTCCGGGCCCAGCTGGACTCGGCATCCCAACTGCTCTCCGCACGAGGACAGGGGACGTGGGAAGCGCGCGGCTGGCAACGCACCCGCCAGGCTCCGAGGGATCCGAGAACACCCTCGGGTTCGCAGGCACCCGGAGCTTGCCAAATCATTTCAGCTCATCTCTAATTGTCAGCGATCTCTATTAGCTCGGTAGTGTGGCTTTGACATAAGGATGAACAGAAGGGTTGTTACTGGCTAGTGAGAGGAGAGGAGCTTCTGGTCCAAGGAAGAAAAGCATCTTCCATAGCAGAAGGAAAAAAAAAAAAAAAATCTCTTTTTCCTTCCCACGTAGGCTAAATTATATGAAAGGCTAACTGACAAAAGACAAAGGGACTACACAGTGGATGTCCATCAGCCTAAGCTTCCCCTAAAATCATACTAAAAAAGATAAAAGGAAAAAAAAGGCTTTGTGGATTGCCTCTCAGTATTAAGCAGTAAGAGATCTGTTTTATAATTGTCTCCAAGAGGAAAAAACCAGAAAGGAAAACAGCACTGCATGCACCAATCCCAGTACAGCATGACTCCATTTGAGCCCTCAGCTCCAGGAGGTGGCTGGTTTGGCAGTGGCAGCTCCTTCTCCGGAGCACTTCCCTCTCAAATGGTTGGTCCTCGAGACCCACAGCCACAGTGCAACACTCCTCATGCCAGCTGAAGCTAAAAATTTATGTAGAAGGAAAGTAAAGGGAGAAGGGAAAGAAGAGTCTTGACTACACCGAGACCATGTTATCTCACATTACGTCAAAATTCTGATCTTTCCATATTATTTCCCTGAACAAGAGCCCAAGTTAATAGGACCTAAAAATACCCCAAACGCATTTTTGGTTTTGCAAACAGTGTTTCATTCATGCATGTCTGCCTGGTGATGCATCGTTACAACTGTAATGAGATAGCTGCCAGCCCTGGGAGGGTGTATTGCTCCCTGCACTTGGAATGCTAAAGAGGGACTGAAGCCATAGAGGAGGTTAAAATGAGTTTCACTACATAGAAATGAGAGGAAAATTAAGTCAGGCCTGGAGCTAGAAGTTACCTGAGCTTCCCAAATATTCCAGGGCCACAACCACCTCTGCTTTAGACTTTTTTGCCCAATGCAAACAGCAAAAGCATCACTTAGATCCCAGGAGCAGGCTCAGCTACATGCTGGATCCTGGGGTGGAGCCAGGCAGCACCTGCACCCCCTCACGGTGGCTGGGGATGAGATGTGCCACAAACAGAGAACATAAAGCAACCCTAAATTAAAGCGCTTCCAACACAACACAATTACACTACATAATGTTTACTTATCTTATATACACTCAGAGGGAAGATAAATGTCTAGTAAAAACCACAATCCACTATTAAACAGCTATAAAATACTTTGCTGTCTTCCCATTTCAAAAGCTCCCATAGTATAAATAGTGGTCAAAAGTTCAGTGAACTGTCATGTAGTCTGGTACTCCATTCAAACCGTGCTATTTCCAGAGAGTCTCCTGACACCGTATCTAATTTCCAAAATGAATATGCTTTAATTTTCCTTCTTCATGCATTGTGCTTTTTCCTCATTTAAAACAGCAACAGCCTCTGGCAGTAAAGGACATCACATTTCTGTGCGAGATGAAGCTTTTCTCCCCCGATATGCAGGAGAATGGCATGGGTCAAGGGAGAAAAAATGTATGCAAAAAACATCACACCCCACTGACCCCAGTATATTTTACATTACAATTTTGCCATTTCCAATATAGGTTCATTTTGCAGTGGACCATATCAGCCATATTTCAGGATTTACACAAAAAAAAAAAAAAAAAAAAAAAAAAAAAAAAAAAAA
>VYZR01100649.1:1663-12343 GCA_013400675.1 Oxylabes madagascariensis | reverse complement strand
CATTGACCCTCCTTGTAAACACTTCTGGTTCAAGGAAGCAAAGCATGGATTTATCAGCATGTGTGCTGGCCTGTGGAGAAGAAATCACGTCTTGGTATTATGGGGATGTGGTGCTGAGACAACAGCTCTTGCATCAGGATTGATCTTCTGTGCTCATTAGTGTTGGTGTGACCCACACACTGACCCCACACAAAGCGAANGTTTTGTTTTGTTTTTTTATGAAATCTTATTCAGGTTTTATCTTATTAAATTAATACCAAAAGTTAAAGAATATGTTTGAGTGAATTCCCATGTAGTGGTAACACATTTATAAATCAGTAGGTCTGACTTATGGCTACGTTTTACTGTATTCGGGCAAAAAGAGTATTTCCTGGTAATATCAACAGAGTAGGGAAAGATCTGAATAGTAGCACATCTATTGCATATATTGAAATTGCCTGCTCCGAGTGTCCCTTGACAGAATAATGAGGTTTATATTCATTAGATCCAGTGAGCAGAAAATGGTTTTCTCCAGGGCAGCCCCAGCATTACCATGTGTTTTGATGGATTTTTAAAACCCTTCAGTAAGTACTAAATGCCCTGGTGAGCTGTGATTCAGGTGCGAGTGGACGAGGACTGGAGAACCAGGGTTAAATGATCGCCAGAGCTGGTGTCAGTGTCACTGAGGAAGTGAAAGTTTTTGGTAAACAAACAGGAAGGGGATGGGCAGGGGAAAGAGGAAATCCTATATTGGATGTTCTGTGTTCAACTTGTTCAAAATACATTGCAAGAGTCATTTGAATGTGCCGTTGTGATGTAGCAGAATGTGCAAATGGGATTCAAAGTACATTTTTGTAACTCCAGGCTTACCATTGCAAAAGATGTGCTGAACTGTACAAAGGCTGGAGGGAAGCATTGCAGCCTATGAGGGGTGTTGGAAAACCCGCCTTTTAAGCAACTCTTCTGCTGGATTGCTGGTGTGGCAATTTGTCCTCCTTTTTCTGTCCAGCTGTATTTGCACTGGCTTCAGGGGAGATTGCAGCAGCTGTCCTGGCACCAGTGGAGAAGCACCAAGTCATACTGAAGTGAATTCTAAGCCCATTTCTCTTGGGATGTGGATGGCCTGATTGATGGCAGGCAATAGATAGCAGTGTTTCCACTATGCCTGACCAGGAGATCTTGCCTCTTCTCAAAACCTCCTGCTAAATTTCCTTGGGAGCAGTTCCCCTCCCTCTGCCATAATGCTTACCAGTGTTTCCATAAAAGTCCTTGATGCACACTGCTTCAAATATCTTCATTAGTAATAATGTGCTGTTTGTTTGAGGTTTTTTCTCCCCAATTTCCTGGAAAAATCCAGTCTTTACCCTGAAGAGAAGTACTCTCTACCACGATTTCCGTTTTTTCTTCTCCCATTTTTTTTTTTTTCGCCAACATCATTCTTCTGTTTCTTTCTCTCCAGCTTTGTCTTCAGGACTGTCAGTGTTATAAACTGTTTATTTCATCTCTTGATTTAGATGTCTGCAGCAAATTTTTTTTTCTCTTTCTGGAAGAGCACCTTTCATAATCCAGTTATCATTTGTAAACTACTTATTAGGGAATACTCATCCAGAAATACTTACCCCCAGCCTCTTGAAGAGCTATGAAGTCCAGTGGAGTACCAACCTGTCAGTACTGACATGGTCTTCAAAGTATTTTAAGGCTGTGCCTTGTTTAAGAGCAACTTTGTATTTCTGTAGGGGGTCAGCAAGACTCTTCTGTCTAAAGTACAGTTTATGTGTAGGTGTAATTGATCTTTAGAGACTGCTAACTGCTGTTTGACATATCTGATTTAAAATTGTGACTCAAACTGACTTAAAACCGGTTTCTGTCTTAAAAATGGTCAGCGTGGATCGTCCCCTGCCGCTTTGTCTGCCCTTCTTGTGATGCTGCTTTGACCTTCTCTGGTCAAGTTTCTTTTCTGTTGCATGCAGGTTTTTGTGTGCTGTGTAGTGGTGCATGTAAAAAGTTTTTGAGCCAGCATTGACCCTCCTTGTAAACACTTCTGGTTCAAGGAAGCAAAGCATGGATTTATCAGCATGTGTGCTGGCCTGTGGAGAAGAAATCACGTCTTGGTATTANTGTAGGATACTTTTGCTCCTAATGGAACATTTAAGCAAGGCTACAAGTGTCAAAAATGCATTTGAGTAGTTTATTCAAGTCATATGTATTGGACTAGGTTTGGATGAATGGAAGGTCCTTTTCCCTACTTCTGCAATAAAAGCAGGTGGGGTTTGTATGATATGACACAGGAAAGTAATTTCTCATTGGAGCACAGAATACATATGTTATTACATGTTCTGTATTTTGTCTTACTGATTGAGAATAGATGCTTTCCTAGGGACTATAATTCTCTCTATCCAATTATTTATTATCCTTTGCATTCTTATTTGATTGTTTTTTCTTTTTGTCTCTTTCCTTCTGCAGTCTTCCTGCTTAATTTGTTTCTCAGTATCAACCCCAATTCTGATTTCTTAGGGTTTTTTAGCCTCCTCTCCTACACCTTTTCTCATATGGTTTGTGTTGTCCTGAGAACTTCCCATGCATGGCCAAACAATGAAGAAGTCTTACCAGTTTTTAAAGCACCTTCTTTGCACAAGGTTTAATGCTGTGGAACTAAAATGCAAGTTGTGGACTCATTACTGTTCTGAAACAAACTTGGATAACCGTTGTGAACACTGACTTGGTTTTAGTTCTTGCTTTGAAAGTTAGCTGCGTGGGCCATGAGTGCTGAAGTCACATTTAAACATTGGGGCTTGTGCACAACCTAAGGCAGTTTTTCAGAGTATAGCGTAATGACATGTCTTGCTTGTGAGCTGTGTACTTGAGTTATGTGGAGTTACAAAGGTTATAAATTTTAATGAGCAGCCAGTATGGTTGTAATAATGGCACTGTGAAATTCTTGCAGTACGAATGTGAAAATAATGATTGTCGTGGTCCTCCAGTGTACTGTGAGTCTAAATCTGCTAGAATTATTGTCAGTGCTGGCCTATTTTTTAAGGTCTGTGTGCTGCCCTTTGTGCAGAAAGTCCTGGTGTGATTCTCCTGAAGTCTCTCAAGCTTCTGCAAGCTGTGTGCTGTCACTTGCAGGATCAGAGCCTGCTTCAGTGAAACTTGCTATGTTTGTAACTGGTAGGTCTTCATCTGCTATCAACTGACCATTAAGCAGGACTAGATACAACAGAAAATACTAAGTGCTGCACAATCCAATAGTGGTATATTGTGAATACAAAAATGTTGGTTGTTTTTAGAGTGAGAAAACAAGAAATTTCAAGGCAAAGTTAAAACAGTAGCAGAGGTCAAGTTATTAATCCGTTTTTGAAAATGAAATAAATTAGCTTATTGAGCAAATGCAGCGTGCATCTTTAAATCAATCCCCTAGTCAGATCTTCTGTTTAGTATAGAATAATTTCTCTCAAATATAAAAGAACTTCAATCAAGTTAATATACTTTCATAGCTGCTGTCCTGGTAATATGGGAAACTGTTCATTCTTGCCCTTGAGAAAGATGATCAGCAGGCATACCTGTGTTTAAAATTGGAGCACTTCGATTCTTCCTTAGAACCTTTGAAGCAGGAACAGTCAAATGAGCTGTCACACCAGGTGTTTACAGTCTTTCCTTCAAAGAGAGCTTCCAGATTCTCACTCCTTTATGAAAATAGAAGACATGCAAAATATTTCAAATTTTGGTTAACTTTAGAGAAACTTCTTTTTCGTGCTTGTGTGTGCAACAAATGTGAAAAATATGCTTAGAAACTTGGATGTGAATTCCTATTCATGTTCATTCAGTGACATATTTCCTTCAGTAAGATATTTCCTTTTGCACTCATACTGCCACCCCAGCTTGAGCATGTAGTTTCACAAGACTTCAGTTAGAGCGTGTTTCCCTCTTCGTGTGACAGGCTTTCAGACCCAAATTGGTGAAATTTTGCAGCCCCTCAGGATATGTTTGGTTCACTTAAGAGAAGTGTACTTGTATCTATTAAAAAAAAAAGCCCTCTGATCTCAAGGACTTAATCTAAAAACCTCCCAAAATTGCTAATCATAGAGCTCTTTTAGTTCTATTTGTCATGATTGCAGCACATTGTTGGTTCAGATGATACCCTTTGGTGCTACTCCATGTGTCACAAATTGCAGCAGTTGCTTGAAACAGTTTACTAAGCTGAGTGAGAAACCAACTGGTACATTCCTGGTTTAGATTCATACCCTTGAAGGAATATAATTAACACAGAGTTTAAAATTAAGTAAAATGAATGAGTTATAAATAGGCTTCTGTGAAGTGCCAGAACCTGGAGGATGTTCTTACACCCTTGAAGTCAAGGGAGATTCTGCTACTTAACATCAGTGAGAACAACACAAGGTGGTTCCTCCTGTGGATAGTTAAACAGTTAGTGCTGAATGCTAGTCTAGTATTCCTGCAAGGATTAAATAGCAAAAAAATTCATTTCTGCCATGTAATTTAGTGGCACCAGATTTGAGGCTGATNTTTTTTTTTTTTTTTGAGAACTCTTACAGTTTCCTCTTCCAACTTGTCCAATGTTTGCAAACTTTCAGGAGGAACTGTACTCTGAGTGTTAGCTCACATCAGCATGAATGATTTAACCCCAAATTTTTATCTGAGCATAGAATTCATTCTTGAATCCATATTACATACCCCAGTACAATGTCCTCTGTTTCAGGAGAGGTCTGTGTATATCTAGTGCTGTACAGTTAATGAAATGCAATACGGTCAGCTGGAGGAGTAACTTTTTTTTTACAATTTAAATGTATGCTGGTGTTTGAAGATAGTTTAAAAAAATCTGCTTCTCTTGTGAAATTCAGTGCTTTAGACAGTATGATGCTATTATAACAAGAATGCGATGTTTTAGTTGCAGGTTTAGTCATGAATACATATCAGCATTCAAACATGGAATTGACAGCAGATAAAGAAGCCTTCTGACCAATGAAGCAGAATGGCAAATGCAGCATAGGGCAATGTAATGTGAGTTACACAATGGCGAGGCTATTACAGTTAGGATCCAATGACACAGAAGTCATTCTGCCCTGATTTAGCCATAACTGTCATAATCCATGTTGAAAGTGGATTATGGAATGCATGAAACCAGGTAAGGTTTATAAAAATTGATTTATTCCCTGGGGATATAGTTACTTGAATTTGAAAGAACAAAAGGTAATAGGCACTTATGTCCTGTTTCCCATTTCTCTCTTTTATTTAACACACTGAAAACAGAAGATAAACCCAAAGAAGAAGTGGCATAATTTCTATTAGACCACCCTCAAAACCTTCATCAGGGTTTGTTGGCTGTGAATTTGTTGTCCTCCATCATGTTTTTATTGACATGATGAGGAATTTGGACCGGCTGGATTGATGGCTTGAGGTCAGTTACATGAGGTTCAACAAGACCAAATGGTGTGTGCTGCCCTTGGGTCTCAACAACCCCACACAGCGCTACAGGCCGGGGGCAGAGAGGCTGGAAAGTGGCTTGGCAGAAAAGGACCTGGGGGTGTCAGTCAGCAGCCAGTTGAACATGAGCCAGCCTGGTGGCCAAGAAGGCCAGTGACATCCTGGCCTGTATCAACAATAGTGTGGCCAGCAGGAGCAGGGCAGATTGTCCCCTTGTACTCATCACTGCTGAGGCCACACCTCAAATCCTGTGTTCAGTTTTGGGCCCCTCAACTACAAGGACATTGAGGTTCTGGAGCAAGTCCAGAGAAGGGCAGCAGAGCTGGTGAAGGGTCTGGACCACAAGTCCTATGAGGAGCAGCTGAGGGAGCGGGGGGTGTTTAGCCTGGAGAAAAGGAGTCTCAGAGGAGACCTTACCGCTCTCTGCAATGCCCTGAAAGGAGGCTGTGTGCAAGTAGGATCTCTTCTTCCAAACAGCAAGCAACAGGACAAGAGGAAATTGCTTCAAGTTGTGCCAGGGGAGATTTAGATTGGATATTAAAAAAAATTTCTTCACTGACAGTGTGGTCAGGTGTTAGAACAGGCTGCCCAGGGCGGTGGTATGATCTCCATTCCTGAAAGCATTCAAAATACCTCTCCAAATGTGGCAGCTGGGGACATAGTTTGGACTTTTTGATCTTAGAGGTCTTTTCCTACCTTAACAATTGCATGTTTTTATGTTGTGATAATTTCATGATGTTCATGATCTTTGCATTCTATTTACAGTATAACAACGGGTTTGAATTACAGGCACACTTCAAAGCAGGAGATCACACCTGCAAAATAGTCTTTATTGCCAACAACATATTAATTAGTTGAAGGCCACCTTCATAAATAGCTATTCTCTCCCCTTAGTCATAGTAGCTATTAATAATTTGCTTCAACAAGAGTCCCATCATTCCATTTGTCCGGGCATGTGGAGGTTGAGCATTAGGCTGCCTTACTTGAAGGAGACAAAGGTTTCAAGTATCAGCTCCTACCTGTAAATATACCTTCCTTTGCATCTTCTGGAGAAGGCAGAGTAACAAATTTCAGCTGAAGAGCTCATTAGGATGCAGCCTGGTGATGATTCCCCAAATTCATTATAAGTTAGCAAATTGCTCACTTTTTCTCTTGTTGTCTTCTGAGGCTCAGTGAAAAGAGGGAGAAGCTCTCATTTCTCTTTCATGTGTCACGTTGTAAATGCAGGCATGGGGCACTGCACAGTAATACTGAGATGATTTGTGTGGTTGTGCCTTTGCTTTCCAATACGTCAAACAGTATGTTGAAATCAACAAAAGTGCGTAAAGCCACTGTGGGCATGAACCAGGCCTTTTGGACTCACATAGAAGCTCTGGTTGCACATCTCTCAACTACACCTTGTTTTGGGAGGCAAAGTGTTTGTCCGTGAAGGAGAAGGGGAGGATGAATAGCAGGGTAAATACTGTTGGGAGTGAAGAAGCATAGTTCCCACATCTGTGTTCTCCAAAGAAACTGTTTGAAGCTTGTCCTATCCTTCCATCATGTCGCTTGTTATGAGGATGAGGACCTTTGAGCTTCTCCTGGACCTCACTCCAACACCTTTGGTTTTTTTAGGGGTAGTTTCTTGTTTTTCCTATACCACAGTTATTGCTCTAATCACTAAAAGGGATCCTTATCCTAGTGGCAGGCACAGACATATATAGCAACATATATACATAAATACGTGTAGTACATATTATGCCCATACATTTGCAAGGCAAATATAGACTACTGAAAATTTAGTATACTGCCATTATTGGTCAAAATCATCCATCTAAACCTGAAAAAACCAGTATGTGAGTCATAGATACACTCAACTTGGAAAGCAGATGTCGTCCTTGGGGTTTGCTAGCTGGATTGGGACACTTCCTAATAGTTAGGAAGACTGTTGATCCTTTTCAGTGTAGTGGTTTGGCTAAATTTTCATTTGGAAATGGAGATTTGGTTGTATGAAGCTGCTGTTTGTCATTACTGAGAGTTTTTACCAGTCAAGAAAATGACATTTTTACTTATAGCTTGCATTAAACTTTAAAGTCTTCAAAGTATTTTGGGAACCCTTTCTTTAAGTTGGTTAACGTGTTGGCACAGCTTTTCTGTTCCATGTCATATGATCCTTTTGAAGAATTTGATAGAAGTATTTATTCTGTTATGTCAAATTAAGATGTTATTTGACCTTTTCCCCTATCTTCAAAAGATATAGTACAGTGGAAAAAAGTTAAGGAAATGGAAGATGTGGTTGCCTGAGGGCTGGCAAAGTGAATTATTCATTGTTGATATTGATTCAAAATTCTGGAGGATGCAGTTGAGGCAAATGATTGTAATAAAATGAAGCAAGTATTATAAGGTCAGAAAACAGATGTTATTTTAATGTAAGACTTGGTTTAAAATTAGTGCCAAAAATACTGACTAAATGAATCTGGAACATTTTCATAATATATAAAGTCTATTATGCAATGTTAGCAAAATTATAGTCTTCTGTGGATTAACTTCCTTGTGTTTTGGTAATTTTTTTTCTTCAACTGAATAAACAAGGATCAGTAGTTTGTACAAATTCTGTTTCATTTCAGTGTGATGTTTTGTTTCACAATTCTATTTTCATCCTTCTGAAAGCATTATAACATCATTATACCACCACAGTGACATTATTTTCAGTGTTTCTGGCTGATTTTTATTTACTTTATTGTGGTTTTTTAACCACTGCCAAAATTCCTGCATGAAACCAAGATTTTAACTAATCTAGACAAAACTGTAATGAATTTACAGAAAAATTGAAAATTTTTGTTTTTCTTGGCCAAAGCTTCCCACCCCTGTTAGAGCTACCTTTCATGTCATCAACTATGATGATATTTATTATATGTGTTATGCTGTCATTTATGAGCTCCAGCAAACACTGTATTTTAGCCAAGCACTGAATAAAGTTACCTTCTCCCTGGACACTTAAAGGCAAGACAGGCAAAGGTTGGAAAGTGCCATTTGAATATAGAAAAATGTTTACTTTGATAGAATTAGTTTTACCAAAGCACTCCTTCCTCTTGGAAGTTTGAGATGCGATAACTTAGGTCACTTATGTGCCATTTAGTATAGCAATGTGTTAGTTCGTGTTGGCTAATGCATCCCTAAAAGGCCTCATCTAGTAAGAAAAAAATTAATTTAAATGGAGAGTATAGGAAAAAAAAATATATGATGTGATATGAAATATGATATTGTTGCTCAGAATGGGTCTGCCTTTTCCAGAAACACATCAATGCAGCATCAGTATGGCAACTCCAGATATTTTATCTCACCAAAAGTTTTTGGTTCTTGTGTCAGCTGTTGGGGGATTTTTGCTGTATGACTCCTCCTGTCCTGTGAAGACAAGCTGAGAGAGGTGGGATTGTTCAGCCTGGAGAAGAGAAGGCTCCAGGGAGCAGCTTTCCAGTACCTACAGGGGCCTACGAGAGAGCTGGAGAGGGACTTTTTTTAAGGGCATGGAGTGACTGGGCATGGAGGAATGGCTTTAAACTGACAGAGAACAGGTTTAGATTAGATATTAGGAAGAAACTCTGTACTATGAGGGTGGTGAGGCACTGGTACAGGCTGTCCAGAGAAGCTGTGGCTGCCCCATTTTCAGAAATGCTCCAGTTCTGGTTGGATGGGGATTTGAAGTGGCTCAGGTTTGTTTTGCCCCAAAACAATGTGGAAAAATTGATCAGCTTTGGAAATAAAAGATTATTTCAGGTNAATAATCTGAGATAGCATGGACAAAGTAGAATTTGCCTTGGTCTCAATTGCTAAGGAAGGAATTGTGGAAGAAGCAGAACAGGGGGAAGTGCAGCAGACAGGAACCACTACAAGTCTCTTAGCAGGACCACTTTCTGTTTCCTGGTGTTACATTAGCATTACACTGAGACTTCTAAAAAGTACGTTCATTTGCAATGAAAAAATATGAGGCCCCTTGTGATATTAAGAGGCATTAGAAACACACAGGTGGCTGAGAATATCGTGCATGATGAATAGCCTGGGAAAACAATGGGGANATTTTTGCTGTATGACTCCTCCTGTCCTGTGAAGACAAGCTGAGAGAGGTGGGATTGTTCAGCCTGGAGAAGAGAAGGCTCCAGGGAGCAGCTTTCCAGTACCTACAGGGGCCTACGAGAGAGCTGGAGAGGGACTTTTTTTAAGGGCATGGAGTGACTGGGCATGGAGGAATGGCTTTAAACTGACAGAGAACAGGTTTAGATTAGATATTAGGAAGAAACTCTGTACTATGAGGGTGGTGAGGCACTGGCATAGGCTGCCCAGAGAAGCTGTGGCTGCCCCATCCCTGGAAATGTTCAAGGCCAGGTTGGATGGAGGTCTAAGTAATTTGGTCTAGTGGAGGGTGTCCTTGCTCACAGCAGGGGGCTTGGAACTAGATGCTCTTGCAGGTCCCTTCCAACCCAAACCATTCCATTGATTCTAATCCACAGGCCACTTCCAATATAGTTATATGGCAGCACATCTTTTGGCCCTGTTGTAACTTGAATTTTTATTTTAAGGAAGTGGACTTGAGGTATGAGTATTGCAGAGTCCTAACCACTCTTTTCGATATGAAGGCAAATGTGGGAAAGAAAAACACCAAATGACAGAGGAGACATGGGTGGTGAGAATTTCATTGGGAACAGTAGTCAGCTTGCTAAAGGATTCAGGGAAGGTGTCTGCCAACCCAGACTGGTTTAGTTGGATTGAGACATTTGTGCATTTATGTTGGGAATCAGTGTTCTGAAGAGGAGAGGCAGAAATACTGGTGCAGGGCTCAAAACTGAGCATTGCAGAGGAAGTAGAAATGNTAATATCAAGGTGTAAGATAATGCCACAGGAGATAGGAAAGTCTACTGTGACAATAGTTTGTCATTATTAAAAGTGATACAAACCTGGATGTCTTATTGAATGGCCATATGATTATGAAAGGCCAATGTGGTGAAAGTGTGAAAATCATAAATTAATTTCTGGGATTTACTGAGTGATGTATATCAGTAGATGGAAGAAATAGTAATACTATTTGCTTTGAGGCATTGCTGAAAATCATCTTGAAACACCTGGACAGCTCCAACCTCCTGTACTTATGAGGAATGGGTTCAAAGTGAAACAGATGTGGAGAAGGGCTGCTAGAATAACCAGTGGAAGTTGAAAAAACTGAGAGGGTTTGGTCTTTAAAGTGTAGAAGAGAGGCTGAAAAAGATGTGACGTCTTCCTAATCTCCCA
>VYZR01100648.1:32073-43966 GCA_013400675.1 Oxylabes madagascariensis | reverse complement strand
AGCATGACTCATGCCATCCAAGTGTGAAAAGCCATTTCAGATACCCACCCTGGGACATGGAACTATCCTGTCTTAGGGTGGAAGAGGATTCTGGTAGTCATGACATCTACCCCTCTACTCAAAGTGAAGCCAACTTCAAAGTTCGACCACGTTGCTTATGGAAGGCAACAGTGTGGGGCTGGTAGGTGTGCCCTGGGACTGCAAGAAGTCAATACTCTTCTGCAGTAGAAATGGAGGCATCTAAAATGGCCCAGGCATCTGTGTTCAGGCACCCTAATCCCTTCCACAGTTTATCACCTAAACATCAAGAAGATCAATCCCACCCCTGCATATTACTGGAATACTAAAGTCTGAAGCACAGATCTGTGAACATCTGAGTTCCAGTACCTCATCACTCAAATGGAATTTCCCTGCTCCAAAACTGGCTCTCAGCAAGGATGGGAACACACCCCATATTACACTGAAGTTTGGCACATGGCTCATGGTGATCTAGAAAAGAAAGGCACCAGAGTTCACGTCAAGCTGCATGCCATAGCTTTAAACTGGGAGGGGTAAAGTGTTGCTGATGTGTGTCAGTCTGAAACTTTCCAAGGACACAGTTCCAGAGCACTTGTGTACAGTTATGGTGTGGGCGCTGGGAGCAGAAAGTCCACTACAGTCTATGGTCATCTCTGCAGAGACACTAAATGATGATCTCACCCCATAAGATTATGGTCTCTCTCCTATATTAACAGAATTTCACACTCTCTCTCTCTCTCTCTCTCTCTCTCNCTCTCTCCTATATTAACAGAATTTCTCTCTCTCTCTCTCTCTCTCTCTCACTCACATGTTTACAGAAATATAGGGTGGTCTCCCAATGCATTTTTCATGCCTTTATAATAGAACCAAATTTATTTCAAAGAAAAGTATAAACCAAGCAGAAGTATTTCTCTGTGGATTTGCATCGCTACCCTCTCACAGGAATACCCACTTTCTTTGCAGCAAAAAAAGCCCTTTTGAGAAAAACCATACAGGCTTTGGCCCTAGAAGAACAGCAGCATAGACTTTTTAAACATAGAGAACATAACCACTTAAATAGCAAAAAATGAAAATGGTGAAATCATTCAGGCCTTTTGTGGATTCTTGGGTTTCACCATTTAGGCTGAAAAACTAAAAAGTTGTGCAAAATCTGCTCAAAGTGTACACATCTTGGCAACAGCCACAAACTTGCATGGTGATTGTATTTGCAATTGCAAAAATGGGTATGCTGATTTACTTTAAAATATAGCTACCAAATGAAAACAGAAAACATTCCTGCTGGTTTGTAGCTTGATGGTGGAGTCTAGAGGGAGTGTTTATGGTTACCTCAGAAAATCCCTGAAAAGCAGTGCTTACAATGGTGGTCGTGACAGGACCCCAACTTTTTAATTTTGTTCTGCAAAGGGACAAATGACACATTGCAATAAATGCCTCACATGCACACGATATTACATGTGCTTCCTGACAGCTGATTTCCAGAATGTAAATAGAAGAGTATTGCATGATTTATTAAAGCCTGAGGCTGGCAAATGTAACCATTAAGGTATTATCTTTAGTTTCTGCCCCATTAGATTTTAAATTCTCACCTGTCATCTCTGGCTGATTTAAGATGATGAAGAAAAGACCAGTGTCTTCCTGCCAGTCTCATATGTGTGACAGACAGCATTGGGGATGGCAGGAGCATCCTGGTTTGTGACATTGCATCTTCTCACAACTTCTTACGTAGAAACCAAAGTCCTGTGACTGAATCAAATGATTTCATCTTTCTGTCCTGCTACCCCATGTAATTTTTAGAAATCAGTTATAAAAAACCCAACCCAGACTAACAAAAGGAGGATCCCAGCATAATAACAAAAACCTGTTTTGGTAGGAGAGCATGGAGCTGGTATACAATAAGTCCAAACCAGTGGCGGTCACAGGAATGGCTTTCCCAACCGGAGATGTCAATAACTTCGTCGTTGGCAGTGAAGAGGGAACAGTCTACACAGCCTGTCGTCATGGAAGGTGAAGTTCAGCATTTTATACTTACAAAACATTGTGTACCTGTGTTGATGAGAGATAGCCAGTTGTGTGTGGAGAGTGTTCCATGCTTGTTTCTCTTGGATCAACAATGTACTGCTCTTGTGACCAGCACAGGAGCTGCCCAAATTTGAACATCTGTGCTACAGCCTGTTATACTGGGACAGTTACCCCAGGCTCCCTGGGTAGCTGATGGGGAGCAATGATTACTCTTAGGTTGACTTTGTTTACCTTTTCCAGTCATGTGCCTGAAGAGAACATGACTGGGCCCTCAGAAATGCCTCTTTCTCACCCGTGAGATGAGATGAGATGAGATGAGATGAGATGAGATGAGATGAGATGAGATGAGATGAGATGAGATGAGGTGATGGAGGTTTACACAGCTGTATACAGATTTATACACCTAGCTGAGATGCAGACGTCTATGTCTGCGCAGGTCGAATGAGGCCCTAGGAGACACTTCCATTGCAGGGTAATGAGGCCTAAACCAATATCAGATGGTAATCTGCTTTATTTTTTACCATTCTCAGCTCCATCTTCAGTCTCCACAGGTGTAAATCAGAAAAAAGCCACCATGGGCCTGGTTCCTTTAATACCACGGGTGCAGCCACAGTGTGCCACGTGGGTTCTAGAGTACCCTGTGCTCTCTCACATGCAGTGGTCATACATAACATGACCCAGGCTGTAGTTTGGTACTGCAAGTTCCTTGTTTTGCACCCTGCCAACCTGCAGGATGCTAGTGCACTCTGTTAGCTTCCAGTAGTAGTTTTATCTCTGGGAAACTTGAAAGGCTTTTGTAAAGAACAAACTTTTTTCACTGACAGACTTGGAGCTCATCTCCACCAGTAGTTTGCAATGTTCTCTGAATTCATATTTTATCATATTCTGAGTTTATGTTGACCAAAAAGACATTGATACAGTGGTTTAAGATTGTAAGGCTTGTATTACACATTCCCAATGTTTTATAAATACTGTTTTACATATGTTTTGTTCAATGTTTTTTATTTTAAAATATTTTTATTTTAGCCTGATTGCTGACAGTGTTGCAAAACTGTGTCTATTTAGGCATATACTGGTAGGCTGTGTGGTGGCTCATGGTTTGAATGAATCTTAAGCTGCGAAGATGAATGAAGCATGCCCAAGGGCATTTCTCAGACTTGCCTGCCTCACAAAAGGAGGAAGGCGCCAGATCCTCTTTTTAACACACCTTTTTAGAAACCTTCTACTGACCATCGACAAAAGCTCTTCTGCTCCTGCCTGTCTTTCCTGGAGCTTTTTGCTACCATCCCTGGTTTATTTCCAGAGGCTCCTGTGTCCGTCAGCCCAGCACAGTGAAGAGCCATATGTTATTCTGCAAAAAGGTGTGTCCAAGCCCAGCAGATAACCAGGATGGTCTCAAAGAACTCCCCTTGCCCCACTGACTATGTGGCAGATAGCTGGGATAAAATAAGAGGTCTCCTTTGTATCCAGCACTGCCGGACTCAGCCCCTGCTCCAGCACACGCTGTGAGGTCTGGCAGGGGAACCTCAGTGAGGCCACACTTCCATGCAGGAGAGGTGAAGGGACACTGCACCAGCTGGGTGAGTGACCAGTTTCCTCTGGCACAGCTCCATATCTCCTTTCAGTACACTGTACTCACACTGGCACAGGGCTGACAGGCTCATCAGAGCTGTGGCTATTTTTAATGTATATCCTTCCACTCGCAATTTTCCTATAATCTAGCTAAAAGGGTAATTTCATGATTCCCTTTTCTGTGTACATTGTGAGACAGCACTGACAACTGATCTGGCATCATCTTCCAGGAAGAAGAAAACTGTGCACATTCTCTCTTACACAATGTTTAATGCGTACTTTTCCTTACTAATATCTATTCTAGCCTCTGGCTGCTGAAATGCACATCTCCCCTTGTTCAAAGTAATGACTGTATGATACCTGATCACAGCATCAGTTCCTTCACTTTTGTGAAAAAGCATTTGCTTCCTAGTAACTTGATTGACTGCTATGAAAAGTTATCTTAGATATTTAAGAGAAAAAGAATTGCCCATGATAAGTCATTAACATATCTGCATTTTTATTTTAATGGTTATTCCTTGTGATAATGGCTTACTCAGAGGCATAAGCTACAGTATAATTACAATTTAGAATTATTTTATAATTATACATAAATTTTATTTCAATCTACAGGAGTAGACAGTGTATGTAGAAGTGAGTAAGGTAAGTCTTCAGAAGTAAGAGAAATTCTCCCTGTGCACGATTCTGAGCATTAATTTTGCCCACTGGAGTAAACCTCTGCAGGCAAAGGCCTTAGCAGAAGGAGAGAGATTTGCAGTTAAATAGAACTTTAAAAGGAAACAGGAACCTAACAGTAAAGAAAAGTTATGTTAAATCACTAGGTGGTAAATCACTCTTTCCATGTAAATCTTTCTTCTTCCTGCAGTAAAGCTGGCATTGGTGAAATTTTTGAAGGCCACCAAGGACCTGTCACAGGAATCAATTGTCACATGGCAGTGGGTCCAATAGACTTTTCCCATCTCTTTGTCACATCATCATTTGACTGGACAGTGAAATTGTGGACCACAAAGGTAAGAAATCCAAGCTGGGCTGCGACAAGTAATGCTACTTGTGAAAATGCTGTTGTCAGAAATATTTTAATATTGCCTATCAAGTCCTAAAAACCAATTAATTGAAAGGCTGTGGTTAGAACGAACATAGTGATAGAATTGTAAGTAAAATATATTGCTAGTGTAACCCTCAATCCTATTTGCCCTGGAGCATGCCTTGCCCTTTAGTGGGCCTTCATTTCAGTACTAACTCTAGTGCTGAGCAGTTTCACAAGGTGAAGAGATGAGGATGTCTTGTACTCCCAGCCATCAAACAATCCATTCAGCTCTCCCTGTGCAGGCTAAATTGCAAGGCTAATACTATGCACTGTGGTGGTGCAGGAGCAGGAACACTTTCTTCTGATAAGGCAACAGGGCTAGTGCATGTGCAACTTAGTGCAATCAAAATCACTTGTGCAATTCACTGCTGGAGGAGGCTATGATAGCCAAAAGGTATAAAATATCCCAATGACATGAGACACTGGAAGCAGGGAGGAAGTACATGCTGTACATACTTACATTCATGACCACCAGGGCTCTGTTGCTGACTTCTCTGTGACTGTCTGCCTGTGACCTCTTTCAGACAGAGCAGCAGAACAGCAGAAATGTCGCAGTCCTGTGAAACTTTGAAACCCAACACTTCATGGGACAGACTTAACAGACCAATCTGGTTCATTGTACAGGCTGAGTAAAACAGGTCAATGAGATGTAAAATCCTAATTATATAAGTCATCTAAATTTATTTCTTTTATACACCAGAATAGAGAATTGCCTTCCAAATGTCAGATTCTTGCCTTAACCAAGTTGGTTTTATGCCTGCATTTGGTTCACATCTTGAGCTGCACCCGGCAGAATTCCAGTACTGGAAGCTGACCCCAGTCAGGAAGTACCTCAGCATGTGTTCCTCCAAGACATCAGGGTTTGGAGATGCTAGAACAGATGCACAGCAAATGTAAACATGAAAATGATTAGAAGGGCTCAAGTGACAGCCTTGTGCTGGAAAAAGAAGCAGTTACCTAGATGACAACTGGAATCAGCTTCCATAGTATCTTCTCAGTGCTTTTGTTAATGGCCTGATCCAATGTGTGTGCTAATTAACAGGTATGTTTTCCCAATCAGCAGTGACCACAGCTGATGGCTTTGTCTTGAGCATTACACTTCAGGAAACTCATAATGAGAAAGGTGCATGATTTACCTAATTCCATGTAACCATATACATCAGTAGACCCAGCCTTAACCAATGCAAAAGTATCCAGAGGAGTGGGCATGGGCAGGCTGGAATGGGTCTGGGATGGTTCCTAGGTGGTAAACATTAGAAAAGGCTGCAGGATAGCCAAGGGATGGACAGCTTAGATGTTGGCTCACTGGGGCTAGATAGGCCACTTGGTGTGTGAGACAAGAGAGTCCTGGGCAGTGGTGACTGGGGACAAGAGAATACTAGAGTGTTGAAGCCGAAGCTGAGTAAGGGGAGAAGAATTTGTGGGGTGTGCAGGGAAGATGAAAGACAAGTATTGAATTCCAATCACATATGTACAAAAAGTCTTGGATTGGTGTTTAACTATCAGCTTGAGGCTGAATATGGCAATAAGGGTCTCATTCATCTGCAGCTTAAATGAAATTGCATTAAGGAATAATAAAGCCTGATTTTTATTTTAAACTCTTGGGATTTTAGAAGTTAGTAGCAACACCAACACAGCACATTTTGGGCACAAAGACACTGCAGATAGTAATACACAGTTATCCTTGTGGAATGTTTCAGTGCCAGAATGGTTGGGTCTAATTTTGTTCAAGACAATCAGTTTTCAAAGAACCAAACCATTTAAATTTCTGGTATCTATCAGGCTGTGGCTCATCTGGCAAGAGGGGCTTCCTGAGAAAGCTGTTTGACCGAGCTGGGCGAGCTGTGATGTGCATGTGACATACCACAGCACCGCTCAGAGCTGGAAGCTGCATTGCTGTTTTGGATCACTCACTTTCTTCTGGAGCAGGTTTGAGCAGCAGCAGCAGCCCCAGGCTGCTGGCCTGCCAGCCACTGCCCCGTGAAAACATCCTCTGAGACACTAGACAAGTTCTTGAATTGTGATGAATATTTTCTTTTTCTCCCCATTCAACAGCATCAGAAGTTTATTTCCATATTGTCTGAATAATTTTCTTGGCTGGAGCTACTACATATTTAAGGCTCTCTTTGTTCAGTTCTCCTAGTCAAGGCTCAATCAATGAGTGGGCTCTGAAAAAAAATTAGTGGATTGATATGAAGTATTAAGTGCTTCTGCTGGCTAACAAGATTTTAGTCAGAATTGGTTTATTTCTTTAGTTTCTTACTTGTAAATTTAATCTCCCTATCAGCATCCAAAGCCGTATTGCTTTCCTGCTTCTACCAGTGTTGTCTACTTAATCCTGTGCACATTATCCTCTTTGGTCATGAAATTCAATTCCTTTCTATTTCGCAGGTTCAGAGTCAATGTCCAATTGTAAAGTGAACCATAAAAGCTTTGTGTTTATATTGTCTATTGATGTTGTGTAGCATCCTGGGGTGCTTACAAGAAAGGCACTTTCATAGCAGGCATTTGACTGATGGATTGAAAGCACCATCTCCCTTAAAAACTCTCGCTTGACATTTTATAATGTTTTTGTGGTTAACACATTTTCTAGCTAAAGGCAGTTCAACCAGGTGACTGAGAATAAGATTTTCACTAGTGGATGAATGAGCGTTTTGCAGATAACACTAATACAAGGTTCACATTATCATCCATCATATTAGCCAAAAATTAGATCCCTGTGTGAATAGCAAGCAACCAGAAATAACAGGAAAAGAAACAGAATTTGCAAAGATAGTTACTTGATAACCACAGCATTACCTGGTTCCTAAAGAAGTTAATAAGGCTTTCAACTTGAATTCATGCTACACCGTGTGAGCAAGTCTTGGATGCAGAGCTGTCAAAGGGAAGTCCCAATGTGAAGTGTCTGTGGAGCTCTGCCCTTAATTAGGTAGTGTCGGTACGATGTTTTGAAGAGGTAAAGTGCTAAGTGGAAACGCTAAGTGTTGTTAATTAATTAAACACTAATCCTCATGAATGAATAGCATGAGGTTAAATAATGAAATGTAAGTATTGTTATTATTACAGCAATTGCTGTTTGGAGAGCAAATTCTTTGATATTGTGTCAAGAGATGGAAGCTGTCTTGGAATTGTTAAAACATAGCAAATCATAAGCTGGTTTCAGCTAAAGCCTAGAAGATGATTTGTTTGCTGCTAAGGGAGTTATTAAGGGTCTGGACAGAGAGCTGGATTTTGTTAGCTTTTTCATCCTTCACATGCCTTCTCTAGCTCTTATCCTTCCACTGAGGGGAGGTGCTAATAACTAGTTTTCTCCTCTTGCACCTATGTCTAAGTCATGCTCAGATGGGCTGAGATTGGAATAACTGTAACAATTGCTGTAATAATTGCTGTATCCCCATCCATGCTTGTCTCCCTCTGCCTGATGTTTAAGTGATGGTGGTAATGCCATAATCAGAAGGAGGCTCAGGGGTGAGCAGGCTGGTAGTAGGGCCACCACATCACCATTAGCACAGTCTAATGGAGCCAGAGGTCATGTGTGCCCTCAGTGACAGACTACCCGTTGTGTGTCTACCTGTTTTTGTGTAAAGCAAAATCTATGCTCAGTTGTGTTTTTACTAGCACATCCATCAATGTGCCTTCCTCATCCCTCTTCTTTGTAATTTTTTTCTTACGCTCTTCACATGCTGCTCTTCTCTTCTGGTATGCTGTGCTGTTCCAGTCTGCAGTCTGTTGAGCTTTTTTGAGAAACCACATTTTAAACAGCATATATTCCCATTTCAATGCTGTGTGCCTTCACATACATCTCTATACCTTGAATATCTTATGCCCGTGTGCTTGATGACAACCTGGGTACAGCCCTGTCCTCCTGTCTCTTGGACCAAATTATTCTACCTGTCATACCTTCCTATCAGCATGTAACTTCAGACTCCATTGGTTTTCATTTGGCCTAGAGTTGAACACCCTCTCCTCCAAGATGCAGCTGAAGCCTACCTCTAGAAAAAATGCAAAGAAGCATGTTGTGCTGGTGGTGTTACTATAGGCAGGTACCTCTGCTTTCCCCAGAAGCCTTGCTGACAGGATCTGATTAGATCCACTTAATGGACCAAATTTACTGTGATGGAAAAGGGTGTTGCAGAATGAACCAGAGCGCTACTTGATGGTCACCTTTGGGCCTTATCTTCTCATATTATCATGTAAGGCATTTTCACATGAAGTTGGATCCTCCTGGATCTTTTATTATATAGAGCTTTCACACTTTGGTTTCTTATGCAGCCACTGGAAAGAAGTAACTGTACTGCATACATTAGACATGTCTTGGAGAGACCACCACCATTCCTGCCCACCACTGACTATGCAGGAGCCCAAGTCTGGCAGATGATCAGTTGCTGTATCTTTTGGTGGCTTTCTTGCATCTGGACAGCCTCAGGCCGTATCTGAACTGGCAGACATGTCAGCACTTTTGAGCTCCCAAGTCTGTCTTCTTATTCTGGCTTTTCCCAAACCACTACCAGGAAGGAATCAGCCTCTTTATCCCACACCACACACACATATACATATGCACCTTGATTTGCAGCCAGAATCCTGTGGAATCCTTTGCTACTCCTCCCTCTGACTGATTTTGGTGGGGTTCAAATGTCTATCTCAGGGGACAATTTCACTTCTCTTATTTTGGATACCTGACTAGAATGGTCTCCCTCACTGCTGCATTACCACACAAAGCTCCTTCTTTTCTCTTTGATAAAAGCAATTAAAATGATTAATTTGATTAATCACTGTCCAAATGTTAATTTTATCTGATTATAGGGAATGACAAAGGGTGATAAAATAGCATGCTGGGATTTCATGGAAATGGTTTCTCTGTGGTGTGAGTTCAGAATTTTGAGTTTGGTCCAAAAACAAGGCAATGAATGAATTTGCTTCAGAGCACACTTTCTGTCAAAAGGCCAAGCTAACTTGGGGAAGAGGGTGGAGTTGCCTGTTCAGACAGGATTTTTTTAGGTTTTGCCCTTTACCTCTGGAGCCAGAGGTCTGGCTCTCATCCAGTTGCACAAAAAAAAAAAAAAAAAAAAAAAAAAAAAAAAAAAAAAAAAANAAAAGTATTTTCTAGGTAATTTTAAAGAGCCAAACCAAAGTGAAGTCAGGTGGCTTGAAATCTGTCCCAAGTTCTTCACTTGAAATACTTCTCATTATTTCGGTTTTCTGTGTAGCCATATTTGATAAGTGTTAGGAATATATTCATCAGCTGGCCAACATACTTAATTTACTCACATGAAACATGGTGTTTCTTTGTGATACATTTCATGAAGAATGGCATACACACAAATAAAACAGTCATCTAAAATACGGAGTTCTAAAAAACTCAGTGGCCTAAACTGTATTTCAGAAAACCCTAATATAAATCCAGCTGTTCCAGTGAAAGCTCTATTTGCACATGGAAAGCAGAAGGATTTCAGGAGCTTATATAATCTGTGCAAAACAAACTCATCATTCCTTTTTTTTTCCCTGAAATCAAAATTCCAAACTCCCACTGACAGTTCTGGTGTGGAATTACACTGGAGGATCAAGCTCACATGGAACTGTGAAGTATTTCAGGACAATTATCAGTATATAAAGCCCAGGACTTCTTCCCTAATGGAAATTTTCTCCCACCTGCTTCAGGCAGCAATCCTTTCTCTGCCATGTGAGAGACTTTTGTTATCAGTAAAAAAAAGGAACAGTGTTCAAAGTCCTACAAGATGAAGTCGTCTTCAATAATAATTAGCCTCAAAATCATTGCCTGCTGACCCATGAAAGCTCTGCGGGCATCCTGGTAGCAGCAGCTGCAAATACTAATCTTCACTGTTTAGCAGACAGTGCTGTAACTTCAGGCTGTGTCAGCCATCCTGCAATGCTCCTCGTGCTCCTGCTTCCTGGCAGCTGAACTGCAGCAGCAGGGTCGCTTGCAAGCCTGGCAATTCGCTGAGTACACACGCAATGCTGGGCCAGGTACCCTGCGATGAAGCAGCGTTTTCCATTAAAAAGAGAAATTGAATTTTCAGGGGCCTCATACTGAATGTTCCTGTCAGAATCACAGGGGTGGGAAACAACCAAACCGCAGTGACATTATCCCACTCCTCTCCTCGCCTTGCAATTTGAGCTAAACTACCCCTCTTTAACAACTTGAGGCCCGAAGCAGGGAGAGCAGTCCCGCTGACCCCAGAAGAGGGACGTGCAGGACCTCAGTGCGTGCTGCTGCCTCTCCTGCATGGCAGGAAAGCACTAGCACACCCATCCAGCTTCTTCCAAAACATCTCACTCATTCTCCAGCTTCTGTGTCCCATCTGTGTGGTATATAAACAGGGAATGACAACTGGAAGACCAAATCTGCCCTTCAGTGTTTCACTCTGTGTTTCCTCTGACCAGGATTTGGTCACTCTTCCATCAACATGCCTTGCTTGTATTTCTCAGCAAGTCCCTCAAGAGCTTCTCTGAAAAAGAATCCAGGAATATAGTAATATAAAGGCAGGAGTAAGAACTACAGAAACGATGAATCAGTTTGCTAGGCGAGGACAGTAGGACTTTCTATAGTGTTTTGAGCTCCTTAAAAGAAATTGAGCCATTTTTAGAAGTAGGTAGAAATTCCAAAAGAAAACAATTGTAGAAGTCTCTTGACACATGCATAGTTAGTAGTTTAGGAAGAAGTGCTGTCCTGATTAGAGCATGTTTTAAATAAAAGGTGGAAAACTTGATTACCATTTAGCAATGAAGTCAGCGGTCTGAGGAAATACAGAACAAATGGCAGATACCTGTATAGGCTTTTCCAGTGTTGCTGTCTGTGCTTGCCTCCAGTTTGATGTGGGTGAATGAAGCAGAGAATATTAAACCTCACAGAGTGGAAACCCATAGGCACATCTCTTGTACTTGTGGAGTAAGAGGGACTCCAGATTAGGAATTAAACTGGATGATCTAAAATGCAGAAACAAGAATTCACCAGCCTGGCCAGAAGGAACTAGGGACAAAAGTGAGCTGGGGAACACTGTAAGCCAGTCTGCCGTACATACATTCTGATGTTTTTAAAGTTCATCCATTGCAAGCAAATCTTGTAAATAATTTAAATTTACAGCACGTTTATATTAAACTCACTGAAAATAGCTCCTCAGCTAATATGCAGTGATGAAGAGTAATGCCATGCTTTCCGCCTTTTTTTTTTTTTTTTTT
>VYZR01100648.1:15410-25746 GCA_013400675.1 Oxylabes madagascariensis | reverse complement strand
CCTCCTTCCCCGGCTCCCTCCCGCCTCCCTCGCTCCCTCCCCTGCGGCGGGGCTGCTGCGCTCCGTACCTGTCAGGGGTGGGAGGGCCGGCTGCGGCACCCCCGGCAGAAAGCCAGCGCAATTAAATGCCGCGGTGCCGGCTCCGGGAGGAGGCTCCTTCCCCCTCTGTTATTTTAAGGTGCACTTTTAAAGCGCGCTCGTTCTGCAGGTTTTTTTCATGCCCCCACCCCGTTTCTGGCGCACGACGCTCCAAACGCCAGGTTAGCGATGCCGGCCCTCACCCAGGGGGTCACATCTTGGCAGCCCGGCCACTCTGACTGCCGGCGGGCACCGGGCTCGTGTTGGACTGCGAGACTTCCTCTCCCTCTGTCCTTGTCCTCTGCGCCAGATCCTCTGGGGATTGTGACTTGGAAGCCCCGTGCCAGTGCCCCCAGCGTGTCAGAAACCAAGCGTGTGCCACCGCGTCCCCCCTCGCATCCTGCCTTTGGCTTGCTTGGTACCCCACTTCAATCTTCCAAAGCACAGGGCATCTTTCTCACGTGTTATTTCGGGCTTCACACCCTCACCCTTTTTTTTTTCCTTTAAACTTTGCTGTGGAACTTAAAGGTTCAAATGCAAATAACAACTAAGTTTTCTTTTCACCGCTATTAGCTAAATAGTGGGGACCATTGGAAAGGAAAGGTCTCACCATTAAGTTTCACTGGCGAGACTCTATTAATCAGAGAGAGCACCTTTAGCAAAGATCGAGACTGATAAACACTGTTTTTTAAAAAGTATCTTTCTAAATGTGCCAAACCCCGCGTTTTTCCTCCTATTATTTCAAATTTTTTAAAACACCAGAGGCTTAAATTGATACTGTTTTTTCCGGATTTGAGTTTCACCCAAAAATGATTTTCAGAACACCTGTCATCACCTGAGGTCAATTTTAGATGGCCAGTAATCAGTTCTCAGCACAAAAATTGAAGTATTTTTACACACACAGAGTCTTCCAGGTTTTTACTTAATGTAATGTAAAAACTTAATGCCATGTAAAATTTAGAATAAACAGACTGCAAGAAAATAAAGTGTTGCGTATTAGCTGGCGAGTTTCTTTTTATGTCCAAAAAAGAGAAGATGGAAGAGCAAGGGGCAGTATTTTCCTCTATACACCCTATTTTTTATTTTTAAAATTTTTTTTTTTTTTTTTAAGATTAGTTGGATCATTAATATACCTTTCACATAAACCTGCTATGCGTTTCAGTCAGAATAAAATACGGGCACAGTTTATGGCTTCCAGTGAGTGGTGCTTGCCATAAATAAGCATGGACAGGTAAGAGGAACCAGCACCGGGCACTGCACTGTCAAGGGGAGCAGCGAGGCCTTTTGAAGTGCTCTGAGCAGGAAGCAGTGCAGCCTTTTTAATTAGAGCACATACAGCTGGAGGATATACAGGAGGAGTCTCCTAAGAATTTATTTTGGGAAGGGAGGGACATATCCTTCAGGTGTTCTCATTAATGCAGGCTTAAACACAGAGCATAAAACCCAGCATTTTGAGAAGAAAAAAAACAAACCCTTTCCCCCCAAGTACCAGGGCTGAAATTGAAATCAACTGATGTTTTGCCATTTTACTCAAGGAGACCATAATTTCTTTCCAAAAAATTGGTCTGGACTGCTTGATCCCATTCCCATCAATAATAAGGCTGTACGTAGCAAACCGCTGCATGTTTTCTGTGTGTTTACATATAAATATATAGAAACATCAAAAAAAAAAGAATTAATTTCAAGCTTTATCCTGCTTTTATTCTGCATGCAAGGCCACCCTCTGATTTCACAAATTATTTCCGTTCTGAGAGGTCAAAATCAGCTGTAATGTAAGGATCAGACTGGAATTATTTCCAGGGTATCCAAGATTTGCGTTTTCATGAGAATCCAATTTGGGTCTTTGGACACAGAAATATCATTTGGTTTCCTTTACTGAGCACTGATGAAACAAATAAAAAAATCTATATAAATGATACACTGGCAGATTCTGAATAGATGTGAAGTTTTGTTACACAGGAGAAGCAACGAAAGTATCTCTGAAAGAGAGAACTGCAAACAGTTCTTCTAAGCATCGTAACTGAAAGTGATCGTTGTTTGCTTTTGCCCTCTATCTGGTAGGTCGTAATTAGCTAATAATTTTCCAGATTTCTGTAATTGATTATGCCGTTTAAGTCTGCACAGCTATTTGCTAAGAAAAACTCCTTGTCAGCGCTTCTGCCTTTGTAATAAGAGATCTTGAAACACCTATTTTTTAGATCATTATTACTTTTAGATGTCAGATACGTGATGTCAAAGTATTTGTGAAGACAGCAGAAAATGACAGGTCTATTGCTGTGTTTAACTGCTAGCTATTGATAAAAATCTCTGTGTGAGAACTAGATGTGATTGTTATTAATGAGTCCTGGCTTTGTTTAATTTGGGGAATAAGCCGCATTAATATTTAGGTATTATTTTGAAAATCAATTAAGAAAACACCTGGGTTTAGTTACAATATGCTACCTTCAAATTTTTGAATCGTAGCAGAGTTTCCACTAGAGTTGCTCTTGGTATTTATTGAAAACATTTTTCCTGAGAGCTAGATGCTTTCTGGCCAAATAACTTAGATCATTGGACTGTACCAAGGATTTAATCAGTGTAATAATTATTTTCAAAATCTCATTGCAAAGTTGCAAGGCTATTGGTGTACTTCATGTTTATTCTGCGTATCAGAAATTATTTTTGTAATAGCAAGGAAAATCATCACGTTTTATTTTATATCTGATAAATGCATATAAAAAAAGTTTAAAAAAGAAAAAAATCCTTACCCACTCCATCATTATTTTGCAACCAGAATATTATTTTTATGAATCAGTGTAGTGAGGTTTGCAAACAGCTTCAGGATAGCAAATGCTGATTTCTTACATATGTATCCGTAACATTTATTTATTGATCAAGATTGGAGAAGATCTTTTGGTGCTTGATGAGTCTTATTTATGTATGAACTGACACGAAACTGACTAACAAAGTCGCTTATTTCTTCTGTGTTATCCTGTTCAGATGTTTCTCAGATTTTTTGCATGCTGTACCTTAGCTTTTAAATTGTGAGGATGGTGTCTATATCTAGAAGCAGGTAACAGATATATTTGCAAGCAGGTTTTGACACTACATGGGCAATAAAAGTAATAACAAAAAGCTATATTCTTATCATGCAGGTTTTTCTGACTGCATCTTTCCTAATCTGTTATCTGTTAAAATTTCATTTCAAAATTGTTTAAAATCTGACAAGCACCAACTTCAGTGAATTTATAAAGTACTCAAATATGATTTTAAAAACATAATGCTACCATTATAAATAATCTCTTACCTTGAAATCTAAAATAGGCATGTGTAATTTAAACTATCACTACTGAGAGCAGACAAATCTATTTTAAGATGCTATGGTTTGACTATATTTCTCTCCATATCACTGGAGAAAAGGTTTTTTCTTTGGATTTTTAAAGATTGTTTCAGTATTGCTTTTTATTTTGCTAGATAGCTTTGTGGATTAGTAACAGGATTTTTCAAAACCATCGGGTTTTGAAAAAAGCATGGGTTGTGTCTTGTGTCTGCGGCATTCGTGCTGCTTATTTTTATGTGGAACACTGAAAGAATGCTGTATTAACAACAACAGAAAGTAAACCCCCAAAAACAAAAATCTAAACCAAACCCCAGCTCTAGAGTTATGTATTACAGCCTCCTGAAAGATTTTGTGAAAATTCAATGCCTTAAATATACACTGTATATTTGTACATGAAACACATATCTGAGATCTGCAGTTTTCTGAGAAACATAGCTAGTTAGTGGCTTAGTCCTCTAAAACGTGGCATTTAGCTGTTTGAAAAAACCCATTCCCAAATGTTATGAAATTAATTTTGGCTGGATTTTTTTATTTCTTTCTTTTCAGAAATCCATGATCACAGCACTTGAGCTTGCTTGTTTTCTACTCTGATTTTTATCATGGATCAATGACTTCATGTCAGCTTAAGGCCATTGGCTCTTCTTAGGTAAAAGACTCGGGATAAGGAGTTAATGCTTGCCAGCTTTTTTGGGTAATACTGCCTTGGACAGGACCTAGGCCTTGCACAATGGGGAGATGAGTCCAGTAGTTATTTGCATTTGAATGACTTCCTAGGGGGGGGAAGAATGGTATCTGCTTTCTGATTGGTATCCAGCATTATTTCTACATCATTCTGCAAACAAAATCCTCCTGCATTTCTCCTGAGGGGCTCGGAACACTGCAGTGAAGCCCTTTGCCGAGGTGATGCTTTAGCCGTGGCAGAATCCTTGTGCTTGAGGCGCTAGTTGGTTTGGCAGCCTGGTGTTAGGGTTGGTGAGGGGGAGCAGGGAGCCTCCATGGGGAGAGTCAAGGAAAGCAGCCCTGCTTCCCGGTCCTTGTCCAGCTGCTGGCGTGGCAGTGCACGCGCTGCGGCTGTAACGAGAGTCTCAGCAAGTCTGCAGGGGTTCAGCTTCCTGCTGTCACTCGCCTGGAGTGACTCAGTGAAGGCATTAGGACTAAGGACGAGACTGGCAGTGGAGCTATACAATGTTCATTTTAAAATGATTTTTCCTCAGGATCTTTAGACCTGTTTCACAACAAGAATGTAACGCTACAGTCAGAGAACCAAGACGAAGTCAGCAAAATACTGGTTTTCTTAATCTTGCCAGTTTGTCAATGTTCAGACCAGGGTTTAGTATGACCTTCAAGCTGCTTTCTTCCTGCTCCTGCTGCACTGAACTGCCAATGAGGACCAAAGTGACCTTCATTCAGAAGTGACCTGTCACTCCTCTCAGGGCAGCCTGGACTCCGGTTCTTGTCCAGCTACCTCTTTTTAACCTGGACTGCTCTCCATTTTATGCCCATTTATAGATCCTGGGACACTCCCTTGTCATCTCACAATGTGACCGAAACCATTTCCCGCCAGATGGATCTGGTGGAGGAGTTGTTTTTGCAGCTACCCTATCCCATTTGCCTTGACCTAAAAGGCACTGAAACTAAAAAGCCTTGTTTGGAAGACTGTGATGCCAAGTTACAGGCTCCTTGCTCAGGCAGGTTCTCTCCTATTAAAGGCAGCTGGGTGGAGCATTAGTAGGCTTGCAGGTTACCGTCATTTGTCATATGAGGTGACCTAAATCAAGTGAGTGATCCACCTATCTGGGACAAACACCCACGCAGTTCCTTCCTCCTGCAGCATCTTTGGATGCCCTCATTCCAGCGTAGATGACAAATACTTCTCTTAAGATCATGTTCATTGCTTTATTCATCCCACGCGTTAACCAGAATCTTTATGTATTCTTGTGGATCACCTGTTAAGTTGTTTGACTTGGGGCAGGGAGGGGGTTTAGGATTTAGACAGCATCCAGGTGTATTTAAAGCAGAAGTAATGTCCTGGGGATGCAAAAGAGAATTGTGGGAATATATTGTAGGAGTTCCAAAATGTCAGCTCAGCTGTTCTCACTTCTGGCACGTCCTCACTCTAAAGCTATTAGCTCAGGACTTTTCTGATGGAATACCTAAGTTTCAACCTCGGCATCTAGCTACAGAGGTGAGTACGGATTCAAAGGATGTGTCAGCATGATTACAGAGATGTGTCTGCTGACCGTCAGGTTATCTGGGCCTGAGTCAGAAGCCAGGGCAGGACTGAAACCAAATCCTGCTGAGTTGGTTCTTGGTCATGTTAGTGACTTTTGAGGAAAAAGAAGATTTGGTTTTGCATGTTTCCAGAGCTAAGGGGGAAAAAATGGTTTCATTTACTGCCCTTTACTGTTCATTCCAAGCAATCTCTTACTCTTCTCTCTTTTAAGCACATGTGATCAAAGAAACAATGAACTTTTGCTTTTTTTTCTCACCCTAATGAGAGTTGTTTGCTTCTTCCAGCAATGCCAAGGGACTTTGACTCATCCGGGACATTCAAAACTGACCTCTGGGTTTGTAGGCAGTGTGATTATATTGTCCTCCCTGTTCCTATTGTTTCAACAGGTTCCCACAGCCAGTGTCACCATAGAAGGAGCGTCTGCCCTCAACCGTGTCCGCTGGGCCCAGGCTGGGAAGGAGGTGGCAGTTGGTGATTCAGAAGGCCGCATATGGGTCTATGATGTTGGAGAGGTATCTTCTTTTGGGATTCTTCTGTGGTTTGTTTGTTTTGTTGGGGTTTTGTGTTTTGTTTTTAAGCTCAACTCCTGGAGACTGCCACATCCAAGTTAAAGAAAGAAATCTGTCTTATTCTTTCAGTGGAGTCCTCATTGAATTTGGGTTGCCAACAGTGTGTTAGTTGTACAGCTACCTTGTAAAAGAGTTAACTTGTCTCATGAGAGAAGTCTCTTTTGAAAGCTTCCAGTGTTTTTAAAGCTCTTTTTTTGTTGTTTTGTTGTTTGTTTTTTTTTAAGAATGATCCTGTGCGTACAGTTGGAAAAAGTTAAAAGAACATAAAGAAAAAATTGAGGTGCAAAAAGAGGCGGTGCTGTTCTAAAGTTGGTCCTAAAGGGTTCACCTTTTATATTCCAGTACTTCTTATTTTTATGACTGGCTTATTGCTGTAAGTTTTGTCAGCATGACGTGCACAGAATGCATCTCTTCTTTTGATACTGCTTCATATGTCTGAATATGTGCAAAAGTACTAACTGGAGGAAATGAGAGGTGTCATTTTGAAGGATGGCAGGTGTATGCGTGGTAGACTATAGCAGGATGCATATTCTGTGTCTAAGAATGCTCTCAATTCACCCTGCTACATCTTATAACAAGCATCTAAACTGCAGTGTTTGGCAGTGATGAATCTAACTCTTTGTTGATGAATGCAGTATAAAGTGTTCCATCGGCATTACAATCCCTTGGAACAGTCAAGGGTGAATCTCTGAGCAATCAGCTTTTATGTAGAGAATTTGTTTTCCATCATTATCTGTGATAGGATACTGAGATACCCATCTCTACACAGTGGGGAAACATTATAGAATGCATACAGAATTATCTGTAACTCTCATAAAGTGATTTTATGGCCCATAGCAAAATTGCTTGTGCATGACTCATATTTGGATTTCATTCACTAGTGCAGTAGTTGCCCTTCCTCACAAATGTTTGCTGAAACTTCTTGCCATATTGTTAGCTTAACATCTAAATTGTCTAAGGTTACTGTGCTCAGATTTCCACTGTGACACTAGCAGGTCAGCTGTTTTTATTTATTTTTCATTTTTGAATGACTGTTCTGTCTTTCAAGTGATATGACAGGCTGTGGAAATGTCTTTGATGACAGCACAGTCTGATCTTGTCTGAGAGTCTAGACAGGCTGTAGAAATGTCTCTTTTTGCATATCGTACACCAAATCATTCATAGGACTGTTTACTCCTGCAAGCTCGCCCAGAAGAAAATAGTGTTCCATGCAGAAGTAGCAATATTGAAGTTTTTGACCTTTCCTCTGTATAATAAAACGTCATCTTGCAAAATGAGTCATAGTGATACACTCAAAAAATAAAAAGAAATACAGGCTTCTATTACTTGAAAAAGAAAACCGAGTCATTCAACAGTATTGATTTGTGTGAGTCCAGTTCAGCTCTACATAAAGGGTTCTGCTTCAGGGATTTTGTGTGCCCTGCCCATGCATAGCCTCAGTGTCTCCAGCTCAGCTCCATATGCACTTAAGTAAACGGATGGCTGTCTATCCACATGGCTGCTGACAGACCATTGCCAATCCTCCTCCTCCGTAATGAATGAAGGAGCTCATTAATTTGTCTCCTGGTTCAGTCAGGCAGTATCAGTCTCTGCTGTAATTCTTGCATGAAATTTAGGAGAGGTCATCTGGGCTGCAGCACTGCTGGGGCTGCTGTGTTGTTTGTGCCTTTTTCTGATTTAAAAGAGAAGGGTGCTCATATATTCTCTGGCCCAGCTGTTCTCACTATAAAGCCTCAAGTGAGATGCAGAACTACTTTGCAGATCAAGAGCCTGGAACTAAGGGTATGTACAGTGAGTAGCAGCCTCTTGGGTCTGTAAAGAGCTCTTTGATGAGAGATTCCATACGTAGCTGTCCTCAGGCATGACGCACGGGGGATTCACAGTGCACATGCACTTTTGGAAGTGTCTGGTACAGAAATATAGCAGCCTTTAAGGGTTTTGCTTTACTTCACTGTCCAGATACTGGACAGTTTCTGGCTCAGCTGGAGTCCTCCTTTGACTATCCTTTTTGTAGGGGTTCTGTAGGATTCTGGGATCTGATGGGGCTGGTCTGACAATTTAAAACGAAAAGTTCTTCTCCTGCCAGCCATCCTTAGCCACATCCCTCGCTGCCCAGTTTTTGTGCAGGTAGCAGTGCTTGTCACCACTCACATTGTACAGAGACAGACAGATCAGTAGAGAAGTATTTATTTATTTATTTGTATTGTTTTCTTTGGGCTGTTTTTCCTCCATGAACTGACTCGTGGGAGTAGATGAGTGAGCACGTGGTGGGGGTCGAGGGGCTGGGAGCTGGACTGACTGTACAGCGCCCAGCAGCAGCTAACTTTCGTATTTGACCCAGCACCGTTGCAAATCCTGACACTAAGCTGTGAAAGGTGACCTTCCAGCAACTACACTCTCCTCATCTCCTACAATATCAGCTTCTGAAAAGGCCTCATCACTGGAAGAACTCCTCTCTGCCTGGCTGATAACTCAGTGGCATCCACTTGTTTGAAGGTGCATCTCCCTGATTTGGGAAGATGGGTGTGATTACTTGCATTAGAAAGTCAGCAGGCCACTTTACAAAGACCCTAAATACACTCACCAAAACCATTAATGCTCCACTTACACTGCACCCTTTTAAAAACCTTTGTTTTCTTGTGAGTGTTCCAAATGTCACATTAGGTCAGCTGTAAACTCATAGAGCACTGGTTACATCAGAAGAAAAAAATACTATATATTTGTATTTTAATACAGTATCATATCTTTGAATTTCACCTTACTAGATAAACAGTTTTTCTTATCTGTTTCTTAGACAGCATTGACTCAGTGAATTTTGATCAGAGCAGAAAACATCAGGCTATCAGCCATTAAGGAAAAAAATTAAGTGGTAGGAATTTTTACTTTGATAGATTCATCACAGTTTTAAGGAGCTATCCTAGAGAGCGGTAAAGTTTACTGCTGCTATTAATCCATATGGTATAAAAAGAAAACATGTGACCCAAGTGAAGAACTTGAGACATAAGGCCTAGCCTTGTATCCTTTGTGAAGGTAAGGAGTGTGGGATCGGGGCTGTTTTCACTTGTGTAAGAATTTAGGATTTGGCCCATGTTGATATGTTAGGCAGTCATGGTCTTTATGACAAGAAGAAATGTCAGACACGTGAAGAACATGGCAGGGTCCATGACCAGGGAGTTAAAAATAAGGTGACACTTTCAGTTAGGCTATATAGTGTTATCTCCTTTGACTATGTACTTTTAGTTGTTTGATTTTGGCATCACATCTGAAAATAACTGAACACATTTATTTTCACAGTGAGGGGTCTATTTTCTCCTCTGTGCCCATTAGCATTAGTGGGAGTTACACATACACAATTCCAGTGGAGAGGAGACTTAAACAGTCCCTATAGATGTTCTCTTGTGGATCAGTAAGCACTGTTTTAAAGAATGTGAATTATAAAATGAAATAAAACCCCAAATGCACAAAAATCCGATTGTTTCAGTGTGATGGGATCTTCTTAAACCTATATAACTTAACTAGTACATATAACCAATCGTTGTAAATACACTTCAGTCTCTGTAAGATCTAAATATTCAAACTTTTGCTGGAGTAGTAGTTGTGATATTATCCTTGTGATAGTTTGTACAATATATTTTAGCTTCTGTGGCCTTATGGCTTATTTACTGGGCAGCAATTTTTCTGTATGGTAGAAGCTGATTTTAACAGAGCATGGACCAATGCCTGTAGATGTATTCACATGTTCAGGTGATTGATAGTTAGACCTAACTGCATGTCTGTTTTGCAGATGTATTTTCTAGAAAGCTTGCTCCCATTGTGCACGCTTCAGTGATGTTACACAGTGCCTGCTGTCATAAATATTCTCTAACAACCATGTTTGTTGCTTACCTGGCTTATTGCAAATGCCTTTTGCACCTTTGGTTGTAAAAAAAGCAGCTTCTCATCCACCTTCTATTATTTCTTTCTTTTTCCNAGTTTTATAAGTTGAAAGATTTTAAAACTGGAAGCATTTAGAGAGGACAAAAAAAAAATACCAGGAACTTCAGCTTTTTACTTGAATAATGTTTGAAATATTGAGTAGAACAAGCTCCTCGTCCCTCATCATTTCAATTTTGACTGATACAGTCTGTATTCACAAAG
>VYZR01100648.1:0-10207 GCA_013400675.1 Oxylabes madagascariensis | reverse complement strand
AGGCAGCAACTCTCCTGCTGACTAAAATCTTTGAGCAGTTTATAAGCTGCTGTGGTGAGAGTACATTTGCCAACTGAGAGCTAGAAAGCTGCGGCAGAAGTCCTTTACAGCTCCTGTTCTGCCAGGTCTCCTGGCATGAGTCATGGCATGGACATGGCCAGCTTGGTCTGGATGGGAAGCAAGCTGAGCTGAGTATGATTTATTTCTTCCCTGAGGCAACAGTCCTTCACAAAGCTGAACTTCCAGGGAGGCACCTTTGCCAGTGCAGCTACCCCACAAGCTGAAGCTCTGGTATTTCAAGTGAGAACGATGGGCTCAGTCCTCCAATCAATGTAGTTGTCAGTAAAAAAAAAATAGTAGGTCTTGGAAAGAACAAGTCAAGGGCTCCTTACCTTCTAGTTTAGTTCTTTGGTATTTTTACACTTTCTTGTGCAATGATGACAACTGATAACATAATTTGGTAGAGGAGGAATCCTGATCCCTTAGCTCCAAATGTTTAATGTCCTGAAACGTGTAAAAAATTCTGGGACTTTTCAGTGACTTTGAGAAATGACAATTGGAGCAGGGCTGAGATCCCCATGGGAGGCAAACGGCAGGCAGCATGCCTCACTGTTTTTCTCAATCCACCTGTAAATTGATGGCATTACAGAAGAAGTGGAATGGCAGGAAATGNGGGCTCAGTCTTCCAATCAATGTAGTTGTCAGTAAAAAAAAAATAGTAGGTCTTGGAAAGAACAAGTCAAGGGCTCCTTACCTTCTAGTTTAGTTCTTTGGTATTTTTACACTTTCTTGTGCAATGATGACAACTGATAACATAATTTGGTAGAGGAGGAATCCTGATCCCTTAGCTCCAAATGTTTAATGTCCTGAAACGTGTAAAAAATTCTGGGACTTTTCAGTGACTTTGAGAAATGACAATTGGAGCAGGGCTGAGATCCCCATGGGAGGCAAACGGCAGGCAGCATGCCTCACTGTTTTTCTCAATCCACCTGTAAATTGATGGCATTACAGAAGAAGTGGAATGGCAGGAAATGCAAGAACTTTGTTGCTTAGGGCACCACCTCTGTTGAAGAAAAATTGTGAGTTTTTCTCGAGCATGGCAGATGCTCTTTCTGCTGATTAACTGTATTAAATCTCTTTTGTTTCAGGATGACTGATGATTACTGAATGTTTTATCCTCTGTGTCAATATCAAGTACAGCATTCTGATACATTAGTTGAGGGGGGCATAATCTGTTTGATAGCTTGGACATCGTTCTTTCTGGTTAACTCAGGAGANAGCCAACTCTGGTTTTAGAGGTGGACCTCTAGCATTGCCTACAATTAAAGATACTTCCCACTTCCTTGTTTTCTATATGCCCTATCAAGCTGTAATCCTTCAGGCTGAAGTTTTCCATAATTGGAGTTTGCTTCTAGCACAGGTTTTGTTGTTTCTTACTTTTTTTTTTTTAAGATTAAAGACAGTACCATAACACAAAATTAATAACATACCCAAATTGAGGGAGTTAGTCTTAACTCTGACATTTCCTATCTTTGAAGTGTTACAGTCTGCAGTCTAATGTTCTGTTAACATGCATTTATGTGTCACGTATGTATAATTTACGGGCTATGTTTTATTTTGTTCTCCTGTTGGACTGGCATCGAGATGACTGGTGCAGACAAAGAGTACTAAGTTTAGAAAAGAATTAATGGGCATCCAAATGTTCAGTTCTTTTGTAGGCCCTTTGTACAGCATATCTTTGCACATTACATATAAATTATTAAAATAGCACTATTGTTAGCTTGGTATTCAAAACATAATTTGACATCAACTGTGTAGCAATTCAGAAGTTACTGTTCTGCTTAGAAGAAAAAAGTCAGAGTTTGCTTAAAATTTATTCAGTTTTTGTTTAAGTTGGAGGGTTTTGATATCAGCTAATATATTGTCTTTTTTTTACTAAGGCAGCACTAGTTAAATCAGACCCTGCTGGCGAATTGCAAAGAAATAAATCTCTACAGACATTAGACTGCAGNNATAGAAGGGTGGTGTATATTGTGTCTCTGACACTAGACTGACTGCTGTGCATAGAATAAATGCCGTATTTAGGTTGCCTATGGTATTCCACCCCTTCAATTAAGTAAACAAATATATATAGAGCTACTCTGGAGTGTATCCTTTGTGGTCTAAACACTGTATCTTATTAAAATCATCTGCATGCAGTATGTGGGGTTTGAGTTCCTGCCAGTGGTTTCATCCATTGTTAACAGTGATGCTCGGCTCTCCCAAGAGTTAAATACAGTGGTACTTTAGTTATGTGGAAAGGGTGCTCTTGGTTACTTTGGTGGCCATTTCATTGCATATTACCTCCCACTTTGTTTCCATCCATGTGTGTGGCATAGGGTGTTGCCTGAAAAAATATAGGCTTTTTCAGGAAATAAAATATCCATATAGGTTGAGAAAAATATCAAAGGCAGCCTGTAATTGATTCTGGGGGGCAAGACCAGGGCCAGAATAGGTGTGTTCCTGCCTGCTGTATGAGTATTATCAAGATATTTAATATTTACATTTTCATATCTGTTTTCACCTCAGCAATAATGACAAAACATCTGTTGAACTCCAGAAGATAGGATCAGTTCTGAAAGTGGAACTATAATAGTTCGTTATTGTTTGTATTGCAATCCTCGTTCTGCAAGTGCTGTCTTTTACCCAGAAAATGAGACTAAGTGATTGTTCTATTTTTTAGAAATCATCAAGTTCAAGTAGTTATAGTTTATCATCATGAAACACATTTTCACCTACAATGTCATACCTGCATTCAGATGTTAATCCATTGCTCGAAGTATTTGCAGCAGATTTCTTTTCAGCACTTAAAGATACAGACAATATAGGTTAACAAAATTTTTGCTCAGAGAAAATACAGCTAAAACTACATTTGCCTAAAACTATATTTATTTGATTATGCTGTTAAATTGAATTGAAGGAATATTAAAATGGTGATAAGCCACATACACAAATAACTTCGTGTGAAGCCTGAGATTTTAGTCACTAGTTCACCAGACTTGCTGTTGTCCACAAACTCAGATTAATCTGAGTATTTTCTAAGTTTTAATTAGCTATCTTTTCAAAGAGTGTTTAACTTGCCCTTCTTAAAAAATTGTAATAGCAACAGGCTATTTTAGAACATTGATTTTTATATAGTTTTTATTTTCTGTGCTAGATATGAGATTTTATGGCATATACAGCCCTGTGGAAGCAGAGACAAGTATACAGAATTGTCTAAAATAAGATCACCCTTTGCCTCCAAGCAGCAACAAACCCAAATGCAACTAATGAAAGATGCATGTTAATCAGAACGTGTCTGACTTTTTGGAGCATGGCGATTAGCTACAAGAAAGCCATCAATTTAGATCAGAACAAGCTTTTTCTTAACACAAAAATAAGAAAGCATTGTGCTTTTACAGAAAGTTTGAATGGGTCGCAGATTTTTGAACCGGGAGCTGCTATCACCCTTGGAGTGTATCTTGGACCACCATGCCGGCTCGTCTGCAAACTCGTAATTGAAAACAGTGTGTGGCACTAGGGCGGCGTGGGCCAGCTGCAACCACAGGCTCTGGCAGATCTTCTGAGCCGTGCTGTGGCTGCTCATTGTCAGATTCTCCATTTACACCTGTGTCCACGGGACCTGTGGGTCAGAAGTGTTATAGGCCGTGCTGGTTGAAAAACTTCACCCCTTCACAACAACCTCTCAGCCAGTGACGATGGTGAGGACCTTCTTCCCATGGCTATTTTCGCTTTGAGGCTTCTGAACTCTAGGTGAAGCCAAAAAAACCAGCGACTACTAAACTGGTGACTGGGATCGCATAATAACTTCACCAGTGATCAGTGCTGCAGGTTATGAGCAGTTGTCTCAGTGACAGGTAAATAAGCCCATGAAGTACAGTCATTAAAAGGAAATGGAACAGGTTCAACACAGACAACTCTGCTCCCTTTGAGCTTATAGGACACTGGTTCCTCTGAAACGGAGGTGGCTGCTGCTGCTGAAATTGGATTTTGATTCCTTCTCAGCAGAGTCCACTGCCCTCAAGGGAGAGCTGTGATGGACAAGAGCTTAGAGGGATGAAGGCAGGAAGAGTTTGTCCACTCCCACCCCAAAGATTTAGAGGCTTCAGGGAAGGCAAGGAGCCAGAAATAAAGTGAAATATCCTCAATGAATAATTCATTGGCTGGAAGGTGGTTTTTTAGGGAAACTGAAGCTATACAGGGATTTGGACAAATTCAGCTGAAACACTCTCAGCCATAAAAAAGATGGATAGGAGGGAAATACACAAAAATCTTGAAATATGTTGTAGTATCTTGTTTCAACCATCTGGATAGATTCCTTTAAAAGGCACATTGAAAAATTTGGGGGTTTTGTCTCAAAATCTTTCTCTCCTTCCCTTCTTCTCGCCTTCTCTTCTTTTCCCCTTTTCCTTTTCTTTTTCCTTTTCCTTTTCTTTTCCCTAACTTTAAAGAGTAAGTGTACTAGAAGGTGTTAATTTATCTGAAAATGAAATTGATGTTGATTTGTATCTTTAGGCACTGTTTTTTTGTTCCTTTCCTACTTGCTGGAGGAGCCCAGCACTGATTGACTGAGAGGACAGCATCGAGAGTTGTCTGGTCAGAGCATCTCCTTTTCCTGAGCTCTGGCACAGTGTTCACTGAAGTTGCTAATTGCACAGTTTCTAGGAAAACACAGAAATACAGCTTGTGTTTGTCAAATCTCTGGTGTATGGATTAGAAGGTCTGCAGACAGAGGAAGTCTCTGGCTCCATGAGAAGGTGTAGGAGGCTGGTTTTGGTGCAGTTCACGTGCCTGGTGCTGCCTGTGCTCCCTGGCGAGCCTCAGGGGCAGAGCACTTTATTGGATGCCTACCATATGCACATCTCCTTGGTCAGTCCTAGCAGGGAGTGGGGGCACATTTTAGGACAGGAAAGCTGACAGGTAAGTGAAGTGCTTGGCTAGAGTGATCTCCCAAGAAACAGAAGCTTCAGAAGGTTCAAGGGCTCTGTGGTGGCACTGAGATACAGGTTGGTTGTGTACTGCAGAAATCATGTATGGTGACACATCAGCAAGGCAAGGACAGGTTCTTGTCAGGAAGATCCTGGCGGCTGTTTTTCGTAGATAATACTGGTTTTCCTCATTAGAGTTACTGTCTGATGCAACCTAAACATACCATGATGTTAAAGCTAAAGCAGTGTGAGTAATTCAGTCAATTAATTAGGTGTGGGTAGCATTCGCCTTTCATTGTAAAGGGATCAGAGAAAAACACTTAATAGCTTTTATGTTCTTGTTCTGCTCCATACCTTAGCATCAGTTCATTCAAATAACCTTCTGACCCAAGTAAGTTATTATATTAAATTATTATGCTTTGTTGAACATTTCTACCCTGCATCAACATCATGACATGAAAGTTTAGCACATGCTGCTTTGTAGTAACTGGAAGTGGACAGAAAAATTGCCACATGAGTGAGAAACACCCAGATAGCTTTAAACCTCTGCCCTTCCTCCATGGAGTATCTCCTCGTTTCTTCCACCTCTGCCCTGGTACTTGCAGAAAAAATGTTCCAAAAAACTGAGAGGGAGATTCCATAGATAGACCCAGGTCTCCAGCACTTATCAATGCGCCCCAGTGAAGGAACTTGAATGGAAAATGACTGGAAGGGGAGCATTAATCCAGAGAAGAATTTGAATTGGAGTTTGTGGATACTTTTGTTTTTATTTGCGGTCTTTTCCTGTATAACTATTGTGGTTTAGTATTGGGGCCTTTGGAGAAAGAAGGGGTTTAGAGAATAAAAGACAGTTTTTCCTTTGACTTCATTATTGCCAAGGTTTTCCTCTGCGTCCCTGAGGAATTTATACTGGAGAGGTTTATTCTACTAACAGTCTGTTAGCAGGATTGGCCCCTTGTTGAAAGCATGATGCAGTGCATGAGATTAAATAAGGTAAAATACGATGAAGTTGTAAGGAATTAGGTTGCATGTGGGCACTGAATATTTTTTCCTCTGTGCTAAAAGTATTGAATTCAGTAATTGTTTTGTGAACTGAGTCACTAGAAATGGCCCAGACCTTGCTAACACTGTCAGCTAAAAGTACACATGTACTGCATGTAATGCATACATTCCTGAGGAGACACTTCAAGCTTGAGACACCAAGTTGTTTTAATAGCCTGGACTTTGATTTTATTTGTCTGTGGCCATGCTGTGGAGTAAAAGCAATTAAATTATCTCAATGTCATAAATATATTTAGTTTTTTTCTTTAGAATGACATATTTTATTTTTCAGCCACTTAATACAATGTAATGCTGTTAACACTTTACAAGACAGGGAGCAGTGATGCTTTATTAAATTCAGAAAGTCCTTTGCCTAGGATATTGCTCCACTTTAAAGATTTTTCGACTTGAAATCAGTGAGACTCATTTCATTCAAGAGTTTGACAAATAGTAGTACTGTACACATCAGAAGAAATGAAATCTTTTAGGAGATGCAGTAATAACAGGAATATCGTTGCACAGCTGGTTTTGGTTCCCTCTCTGATAGAAGGATCTGTGCATTGCCCCTTATTACTATACAGAAGCCAGTCTAGGTGCGTGGCTGTGGCCAAACGTGTGCTACAGGGACTTGTGTGCTGGTGCACTGACCACTCTTCTGGTGCTACAGTTCCTTCTGCTGAGGGATTTTAAAAGAACAGAGTGGTCTTTCAAATATAGGCCATCCCAGATCCACATCTGCGCATGTGAACATGAGACAGCTGTCTGAAATGATTTACTCTTGAAACTCTGGTCTCCATTCCTGGGAGAAGTAAAGGAGAAAAATGCCAGAAGTGGAAGACAAAGAAGGGAAAACCCAGAGACTGCTGTGATGCCTATATTAACTGGGCTGAGATGGCTTTTTTGCAGGTTGCATTTCTCAGACCGTAGCCTCAGCTAATGCTAACTGTACTACATTTGGTGTTTTCAACAGGCAAAAACCCAAACAGCCCTTCACAATGTAGTTACAATGTGGCTGAGTTCAGTCACTGATATATGTATAATACACGTATAATACATGGGAATCTTTAAAAAACACACTGTGTTTTCCCCAAAATACTGGATATAGAGGCAAGGCTAAATAAAAAAATAATTGAAAAAACCTGATAATCACCAGTGAGATACAGAGATGTTTAGATCTTGCATTGCAAATTCCTGTCCCTATGATTAACACTTGCCGCAGTGTATGTGGAGCTTTCACAAGCAGGTAATCTTGGACACAAGCTCTTTTGCTACTGGGTGATGTAACACATACATTTCTTAGTCTCCAGTTCTGTGTATCCAGTTGAGATGTAAGGAGAAGAGATTAATTTGACTGTTTTCCAGTACTATGTACCATATGCCTCCTGGGCACCTATGATCTACTAGTGCCACATGGACATAGTTAGCTGACCATCTGCTTGGCACTTCTTGTGGTGTATTAAAAGATCTAAGTCAGTTCACGTTGAATACTGGGTGGTACAGACTGGATTAGCTATGGTTATATCCATTCTTTAGTCCAAAGGCATCCATTTGCTAAGGTGGACAGCAATTCATTATAGTTTCCTGTTGTTTCCAAAACTGAAACTACGTTAGAGACTACAGTAAGAAACTACACTGAAACTACAGTAGAAGCACTACTATAGCCTTCTTCAAGTGCTACCAAGCACTGCGTAATGTCTTGAAACAGTTAATCTTTCATATTATATGCAGGACGTGATCACAGCGCTTCAGGAGGGCAGTAAAAACTTGCATGGATCATGTGGATGCTTGTTGCTGTTTTCTGGAATTTGGCTTAATGAAAACAAAGTTGAGAAAAGTGCTTGTTTTGTTTTGGTGTTTTGTTATTTTTTTTCCTTTTTAATTATCTCAGTCCCAGCTTGCATTATCTTCCAGAAATTGCAGTATTGGATCCAGCTGGAAATGACTGCAGTATTATTTTGCCATAGCACTAAAGCATTTTGTCTGGAAATTCAGCTATTTAGATTACATGTCCCTCTTGAAGCCTAATGTTCAAGAGTTCTTCATTAGAAACATCAATGGTATTAAATGGAAATGGATCTTGCATGATGATATAAAAAAATCAGACTAGTAATGCAGTATCCAGTTAGTATAACATTTCCATTGTAATGCATTTCCTGTAACTGTGAATTCCTTAACATACAGGAGGGTAACTAAAATAACAAAATATATTTATTTTACTACCTAGAGCTTTAATGAAGTTCAGGAAAATAGTTTCAACACAGTGTTTTAAAAGCTCTGTTACCTTCTGCACACTGACCTCGGTCCTGCAAACAATTACACTTGGGCACAGCCTTGCTGACTGCCAATGGCCAGCTCGTGTGTGTAAAGTGAAACATGCATGTGTGTAGATGTAGAGATCAAGGCATTGCTCTAGTTTGGAGAATCTGAAATATTTTAACCAAGGGGTAGATTTTGCAGCAACACTACAAAATAAAGCAGATAAAGCCTTTTGCTCTGCCACTGACTAAAGGCTCCTTCTGGCTGGTACTTGAATAGGAGACTGCCAGATGTGCCTTGTGAAGGTGGCCACACTCCCAGGTACTAGCCCCCAGTGGTTTGGTGAGGCATACGCCTTGGTGCTTCCCTGTGTGCACAGCCACGCTGATTGTGGTAGGAGCTCTCCTCAAAGGAGGTGCCTCTGTTTTGGGCCAGTCCTGCACCGCCTGTGTCCTAATGAATTCTCTGCTGGTTTGTCCTGCAGCTGGCTGTTCCGCACAACGACGAGTGGACGCGCTTCGCCCGGACCTTGGTGGAGATCCGTGCCAACCGAGCTGACAGCGAAGAAGAGGGGGCGGTGGAGCTCTCGGCATAGAGGGAGAGCAGCGGCGCCCGCCAGAACAGCAGCTTCCCCCGCTGAGTACGCCAGTGTTCAGTGTCAGAGTCAGTCTTGCTGTGGCTTTTGATGCCAGTGTACATGCCAGTATTGCTCAAAGCATTCCGTATTAATCACACTGCTTTACACAAGGCTGAAAATATCCAGAGCATTTTCATACTTTATATTTCTGTCTGAAAAGTAAGAAAGAAAAGACAAATCAACCCTTTATGGGTTTAGTTGTTGCCTTTTAACTACTTAGTAGCTGTATTTAATAGCTAGGAAACCCTGGTTAAACTTGTGCTCACGTTGCCCTTCTGGCATAGTCCTATTAAATCCATATGAAGCCAGATATGATTATGTGCAGATGTGGTGTGCTTCACTGTATGGGACTGGGCCAAAGACTTTAGATGTGGTGTATCACATGGTGACTTACATTATGAATGGATGTACTATACGAAAGTTGCTGCTCCTTATTTATTGCGGTGTGCTGCATGGAACATATTTATTTGAAAGCATTAAAATAAACGATCCTAAAGCATGTGCATAATGAGAGAACTGCATTGTCTGTGTGCTGCTGTAGAGGTTACATTAAAGTCCACGTAACAATTACAGTGCATCAGTTGTGCTTAAGATGCAAGATCTATAAAGGCTGGCTTGAGTGGATGGAATGAGTTCCCTTTCCTTTTTTATTTTTTTCGATGCCTATTATTTCTAGGCATGTTAACTATATTTCAGATACAGTTGGTCACTGATACTTGTCATGCAAGTTAACACTAACAGTCTGACAAAGGGTTGTGGTTCCCAAGTATGACACCAGTGTTGCCAATAAAATGTATCAGGCCTGTTCTGTTGCAGTGTGGTTGATCTTTCCTTGCCAGCAGTGCTCAGCATGTTCATTACCAGTCACTGGTGAGGCACTGGGCAGATGTGCCTGCCCTGACTCACAGAAAACTCATGCAGCTGCTCTGTAAATAGATACCTTTGGCACTGGGACTGCCCAGTAATGGACCTGCATGGATCAGACCCTGCTACCAATTTTACATGGGCAAGCACTAATGCATGTCAGCTGCTGGGCTAATTTTTCTTCTCCCTCCATCCGTAGCATGCTTACCTGCACACATGCACACGCAGAGCAGCAGCTTGCTGCCGTGTGTGCTGAAAGAAAAGGAATAGGAGAGACAAGGCCTCCTCAGACTGTCTTGAGAGGCAGTTTGGGACAGGGCACAAAGGAACAGGCTCCTTTATGACAATTTCTTGTGGCTCGAGCAAAGAAACAGAGTGCTCATTGAGAGCTGTGGCCCAGATGGATGTTAGTGGTGAGGCTGTGTCGTTGTAGGACACAAGA
>VYZR01100645.1:83342-102673 GCA_013400675.1 Oxylabes madagascariensis | reverse complement strand
AATATATCTTTTTTTTTTTCATTTTATATATATATATATATATATATAGAGCTGAGTGTTTTACAAAACAAAAGCAAGACACCAAGGGACAAAGGCAGCCAAAATATGTACAACAACTTTACTTAAAAAAAAAATAAATTATTTATTGTAACGTGGATAGACTTTCTTGAGTCTTACCATTAAAGACACACAGATATAGCAAGGGAAGCAAGGGCAGGAAAGGGAAGAGAGAGGAATGAAATGAGTATCCATAAACAGCGAAGCTCAAAGACAGTCAGACAGCAACCCACACTGAACCCAACGAGCTGAGCCACACAGAACCCCCCACGATCCATCAACAACAAACTCCTGGCACTCCCAGCTGGATTATTTCATACAAGGGGAAGCTACAGCAGAGGGAGAGAACTCCTGGGGGCGGAAGGAAGGTGAGAAAACCACCGCTAGAGATTTGACCTAATTGAAACACAGAGATGGCTCTTGTTCAACAGCTCAAATTCTTAAGGCAAAAGGAGGAAATTACTGTCTTCCCATCACCAAATTCTGTGGGATTTGGGAATTCTGAGACTTTTTTCATTATTTTTACTTAATTAGGCCTTTATTCAGCCAAACTTTTTTCATTAGCTCTGATGCCACATGTTGATGTGTTCTGAGCCCCAGTGCCTGCAGTTTGCCTCAGCCAGGCTGTTCCTATTCCTATTCCTCATTTTCCCCGGCTCCTGTTGCTCGTTTTCCTCTCCTACTGCAGTTTATTCAACACTGCTGAGCAATGTCATTGAGCCAGTCACAAACTGGGGCATCTCGGTGTAACCGACTGAAGGTGAAGTCATGGTAAAATTCACTTCACTGATTTCATCACTGTCTGAATTATTTCAGGCAGCTCACCCAGAGTAAAACAGGAGAAGGAAGATCAGAGCCACACACCTTCCTCTGTAGAACTTACAAAGAGTTTTTCTTTGAAAGTGTTCTCTGTGGAACAGAACTGCTGGAAAGTATTGAATGATTTGGTCCCCACTCCCTCCCTCCTTTCCTCAAGTGACTTCCAGGAGTTACACTACTGAAAATACATTTTCAGACACGTTCAGTACCAGGCTGGTGATGCAGCTCGTGAGGCTGGTTAAAGCTGGAGGTTCAGCTGATTCAACTCTGACATTTTTTGGGGAAGCACTGGCTTGGGAAAGACCCCATGTGCCTGCTGGCCTTTGGAACAGCAGGAGTTACAACAGCCCCCTCCCAGGGAACAGAGTGTCAGGGAGTGAGGAAGGAACACTGATAATATTGAGTGGCCAAGGATGTGCACAAACACCCAAAAGTCACTCACTGTTCTTTGCCGTGACCATTGTAAATCCAGGAAATTTAGCAGGGGTTGGGGTTTGTTTTTCCTGGAACAGCCGAGGTGTCGTGGGGAGCTGTGTTGTTCTCTGAGGATTTATGTAACTGCTTTTGGAAAGCCCCCATTTCCCTCCAGGCACAGGGGCCAATCAGCTTCCATGCACACACTGCAGACACTCAGATTTGTGACTTGGGACCTTTCCCTGAGCAGCAGTTTACAAAGGGATGCCCCAGTCACCCAGGACAAATCTGACATTTAAAAGCAGTGCTGAATGAACTGCAATAACCCATAAGGAACTCAACAGCCCAAAACCGTGAGAGCAGCAAGTGCTTTTGCACAAGTTACTTTTAACAAAGTAACTTTTCTTTCCTTTTCCTCCAATAACCCTCCTCAGCATCACTGTATTGTCCATTATTTTTCAAGCCAGGTCAGATCTGTGCACACACTTTTTATCAGACTGAGGGACAACTCAACATTCCAGAGCAGACTAAAACCAAACATTAAACTGCTCACTGCAAAGTAGAATTACCACAACGTGGGAGGTGTGGAACTAAAGCAAACGTGGACGGTTCCATCTCTAATCCAACGAGTGCAACAACTCAGCACTTTTAACCATGACACAACAGAAAAGAACAGCTCTTAGCAGTGTTTTTGTGTTCCATTTCTGCAGGACTGTGGGGTTAAACACACATCAGCAGGAACAACTTACCTCTTTTTCATCTCTAATAACTGGTTATTGAGTACTGATCTCTCCTCTTCCAGCTAAAACACAAGTACAGACAGACTCCAGTTAATACACTGCAGATTGTTTCCTTAGTATAAGATATCAGAGCATCATTATCATAAAATAAACGTGGGAGAGGCTGCAGAACCCCCAGATCCTCAAAGCAGCAGATTTTCTACTGGCACAGCACATGCACCCAAACACAAACTGTTCAGTGACCAAAACATCAGCTAGTGAGGGCCGGGAGGTGCTTTATGAGCATTTCCATGTCCTGTGCACACAGCAGAGGTGTGAGACCAGTGTTAAAGGATATTTCCAGACTCCACCCACCCCCAAAGAACCCTTTGTGTGCCTGGCCACTACTTTTAGCCCAGCACTGGGGAATTGCTGGGATTCCTGTGCTGGATCGTTGTACCACTGATCCGTGTTTGTTACTGCCCCGTTATTCAGAGATAAATTATTGATCCCAAAGCTGTTGGTCTGGTGTTTGTTACCACATCCTGATCCTGTAACTCGGTGAGGCCACTCTGAAGTCCTTAAAACCTGCAAAGCCTTCAACTGAAATTATTGTTGTTGGTTCTTGGGTCTAAACTGGGTTAGGAAATGCAAAACAACAAAACTGCAAAGGCCCAACACAGAAACACTGGGGCAACTGATCTAACCTTGAAAAGGTTAAGAAAACAAATGTTTTTCAGGCAAATTAATTATTTTTCACCATCTCCTCCTTCTTTCTTATTCAATGGCCAAAGCCAGCAATTACTGCTGTGAGAACTGTCTGTACCAGAACTCCCTGAGCACAGGCTCCAGTGGGATTTCACAAGCTTCCAGGGTTCATCCACAAGGTCAGGAACAGATACATTTATAACGGCAACCTCAGAGCCCTGACAACAGCTCCTGTCCCTGACAGAGGGAATTCTTTCAGCACTTTGCAGATCCTGAGGTTTGGCACAGAAGGTGTTAACCAAGTTTCCTTGAGCAGGCAGGGTGTCTGCCAGCCCCCAGCTCTCAGCTAAAAGCAGCTCACTGAGAGCAGCCATCTCCTCCACATTTCCTGACAAGGTACCTTCTCCTTCCCTGTGCTGCAGTGCTGCTAAACCTTCCAGGTTTGGGATTAACCAGGATTGTTTCACTGAGCTTAATCAGACAAGTTTATTGATACGAAAAATAGATACTAGAAGGGTGTAGAGACACTTCTATAAATAATTTTTAAAGCAAATCAAGATGTGTCTCTCAAGGCAAGTAACCACTGTGGGACAGCAGAGCAGCCAAGGCACTGTGGGGGTGTGGCCAAGTTTTTCCTGCAGGTCAAACCCAGTCAAACCCCAGTTCCACCAGCAGCACTCCCTGATTGCCAGTTTCTGTCTTGTTTCCTGCTCAGAGGCAGCCTGTGTGAACTCCTGACACCTGTACAGACTGGTGACAGGAAGGGAGAAATATGACAACTCTGAGAAATGTGACTCCCAGGGAGCTGCGGCTTTGGCCACGTCTCCAGACCCTCATTCTGACACCTGGGGGTTCCAGGCCCCTCTCCTCCTGCACATCTCCAGAGTGAGGGGACTCATCTCCTGCCCATCACACTCCCCAGCAGGTTTTTGGATTCCTTGTCCTCTGCCAGCACTGGCATTTCTCTACAGTCACACTCAGCATCCTTGGAGCAGACCTTGCACATCGTTAATAAAAGATGGGCCAGTTGAGCTGCTGGGTATTTCTACACCTTCTCCAATGAACTTCAAATGCCTGAGCAGGTCTGAGGCTCCCAAAATGCCACAACAAATAATTTGAAGCCAGAAAGTTCCCCGAGCTCAGTATCTATCTGAATGTGACTCTTTAACAAATTACAATCAGCTAATTATTAACGGATCAATACAGAAAAGCTCCCTCAGCATCTTTGGCATGAGACACTTTAACCTTTAGATGCCCAGATTAAATCATTCATGAAACAGGATACATTAATTTTGCAAAGTGTGTCACAAGCAGCCACAGATTCTCTAACCCAACTGACAACACACTTGTTAGAATTTATGTGGTTACCACAGCAACAGCTCAAAATTCCCAATCCCGTGTCTGCCCCTTCCTGATGCATTTCACAGGTATCTGCACAGACCCTCTGCAGCCTGAGCTCTGCTGCCTTCTGCTTTCCTCCCCACTGCCCAGATTTTTGGGAGCACAACGTGCAGCTCCTGGGCAATCCTGCGGTGGAAAACCCTTCACCCCTCCAAAATCTACTGGAGGATTCTTTGTGGTGACATTTTTCCTGCTTCCCACAGAGAGCCCAAAGCCTTTGGCCACTGGTGCCTGAGCGTGGTGTGACAGGAGAGGGGAGGTGTTGGGATACCTGGGCTACCAAAGGCCTCTCCCAGGCTTTTGGGAGGCCGAGCTGTTCACCAGATCTCACAGCCCAAATACGACATTTGGGAACCGCAACAGGCAGCATTCCCACATTCCCGAGATTTAGATCATGTTTTCCTTGCAGAGGGGGACACAGTGCAACGCAAAGGGCTGAAGAAGGCAAACAGGCTGTGTATCCAAGCTCCAGCAGATCCTCCAGATCCCTGCTCTTGGAGCCATCTCCTCACGGGCAGGACAGGCTGTGGTGCAGCCGAGCTGACACTGTTCCAGTTTGTGAGGTGATGGACTCATCCCTGCGCTTCCCACACTACGGCTGTCTGTCCTGGCAGTGAGAGAGGGATCCCTGCTGACAGATCCATAGGCAGCAGGATGCACACAGCAGGATTCCTTCCCGAGGGCAGCTGCAAACAAGGGAGGCCACAGACCGAGTGCAGCGACCGCGGCCAGCCCATGGCTCGGGGGCCGAGGGGTCCCTTCCCTCGGGGCCTTTCCGGGTGACAAAGTGCAGAAAGATTTCACCAATGCTGCCAAATCTTTCTGAAGTTACAACTGTCCCTGAAAATAACAGGTTGCCTCAAGGACTCTGAAATAATTTAGGAAACCCTGTGGGAGTGGGGAGCAGCTCCCAGTGGCTGTTTGGGATGTGCTCTCCCCACTCTGCTCCTCAGATGGGGAATGAGTCAGTGCTGAGCCCACACGTCTGGGACTCTGCTCGTCACCTCCGAAGGCTCTGGAGGATCAAGGAGCCTGAGTATTACTCCTGCCAGCAGCTAAAAGGATTTACAAACTGGCCAGGGCTGTAGTCACCCATCCTCAGGACTTCCAAACAGGACCCTTGGGAGAAAATCAGCCTCTTGGCTTTTAAAATTCTAAGCCTGCTGCAGGGTGGAAGAGTCTGTGCCCTGTCACGGGGAACAGGTGCTCTCTCAGAAAGGCAGGACACAAACCTTGGTTTCCTACACTCCTGCTTTTGGATCTTTTGGTTAAGATCTTCCAAAGATTCCTTCACAGTGTGCCTGTCACTGGAATTGCTCCACAAGAACTAAACCCACCACATCAGGGGATGTAAATCTATTTTATATTTTGGCAAGTACCACTGATACAAGCTGAGTAACTTGCCCATTTTAGGATTTCAACAACATGTTGAGATATAATAGTAAAAAATAAAAAAATAAAAGTACCACCAGAAAAACACCTTGCAGGGGTTCTGTTCCCCAGGAGCCAGTGCCTGGCTGCAGCACAGTGTGAAGTTTGAGCAGACACATGCACAGCACTACAACCAAGTACTTTTACACAGTATTCTGAAATACATCTTAAATCCTCTTTGTTTTCAGCGGGGAGAGCAGGAATAAAAATTAAAAAGCTACATTTCCTTAGTGCTGGTGGATGGACATTTCCACAGTTGTGTAACAAAATCGCTCCCGACAGAAATAGCAACTCTCTGTTAATACACTTGGCTAAAGCACGTTTAATTTATGCTCATTCCCAAGCCTTCCCAAGTATCCTTCCCGGGTTACGTAACCTTCTGTCAGCCTGCACTTCCAACCTCCCCGTGCAGGTGGCTTCCAAATTTATTTCCAAGCGTTCCCAGCACCGCTCCTCCTCTCCAGCACGGGCTCCCCGGGGCAGCCCCGGGGCTCCGGCCGAGCCTCCACCCGCCCGCTGCGGCCGCTCTACCTTGTGGTGGCCCGAGACCTGGTCCCTGCTCCTGCCCAGCTCCTCGGCCAGTTTCACGTTCTCCTCCTGCAGAGCCTCGAGCTGCTGGGACTTGTGAGCCGCTGCCAGCTTGAGCGCTTCGCTGCGAGCACACAGAGAGCATCGTTACCATAGGAACGGGAGAGGCGAGGGAAAACCGGGGGAGAGAGGCGGCTTCACAGCTTGGAAAAATACATGGGGATCACGTGGCGGAGGGATGGGGAACAGCGGTGACAACCCCGGGGACGCGGGGACAGGGCGAGCCCTGCGGCCGCACCGAGCCTTCCCCTGCCAGGGCTTCAGGTGCTCGGGAATTCCCACGGGCAGCCAGGCCGGGATCTGGAAACAGCGCGGGAGGGTTGGCGATGTTGGCAGCCTGGATTGGTCACAGGAGGGAACTTTGCAGCCAGAGGTAAAACGGAATTGCTTGAAAGCGTAAAAAAGAAAGAAAACTTGGGAAAAAAGGCAACAGGAAAAAAACCAGCTTAGCGCTCCACTTATTTAACTACTCCCTACCAGGTCTGTCATCCAAAAGTGCAGGATCACAGGGAGCAAAACCTCATCTATTCCATAATTTTAATAGACACAAAACTGCAAATGAGACAAAATCAAAGCTGAAGAAAAAAAAACGCTTTTCAGCTTTCATCAGCCTGTGTTGCTACTAGTGAGTATAGTTTCCTTAAAATACATTTATTTGCAACAATTTTTAAAGAAATATTCAGCACAGTTGCTGTAACATGAGTGACTAACAGAAAACCTTTAAATTTGACATCTTTCAAAAAGCACAAAAGATACCCTTAATTTCACTCAATAGTAATTTTTATTACTCTTCTGTATTTAAAAAAAGGAGACGTAGTACTCCTGTGTGCCAATACTACAGACTTAAACCCTGACTGGAATATTAAAAATACTTTTATAACTGTGGGAAGTAGAAGAACCCTTAAGTCAGAAACTTATTCAAGCACTTCAAAATACAAGGATCTATTGTCTCTTACTGGGCACATTTAGACAATAATTTTAGTTCAGCATCTCATGGGACTCTGATTTTTCAACCATTCCTTCTACTTGGTCTCACCTTGGCCAATTCCCAGCCTGATCCCCCTGGACTGGAGCAAACTGCTCCCACCTCTTTCTTCTGGCATTAAGGCACACATTATTTAGGGTGTTAAAAAAACTCCACACCCAATACTGGGGTCAGGAACTCCCGTGTTCGTGGCAAGGAATTCCCAAGGGATGGCTCTGGGAGCACCCACAGGCACTGCAGCTTTCCCTCAGCTCAGCCTTTCCCAAAGGACACCCCGTCCCTGTCACATCCCTCTGCTCTCCTCACCCAGCCCTCAGCAGCTCTCCCTGAGCTGTGCCCTCTACCCACACCCTGCTGCTCAGGAATCCCTGTCACCAAGCTAATTCTGCCTATAATTAAAACAGGGCAACACACAAACCAACTAGCAAAGATCAATTAAAAACTACACAAGCTTCCTATTCTCCCCAAGGTCTCGGCTCTGATGATCAGAGGCCACATTCAGTCAAATAACAGAAATTAAGAAATAACAGAAATAAGCCCCTCAGAGTGATCAGGGTCCTGAGAACACTGTGTGGTGCTGGAGATTTCCAAGGAAACATCTCCTATAAATAATTCCTGCCTGGCAAATTACAGCCCAATATCTGCTGCCTTTCCATAATATCAGTCTCCCTTGCTGTTCCATCATTAGAGGAACCAGCAGTCATTTACTCTGGCATTTCCCACGAGCACTGAGGCAGGAATTGCTCATGGAAAGAAATCCTGCCTTTCTCAAAGGGGTCTGTGCAAGGCCCCAGGTTTTCCAAAGCCACCAGCACAAGCTTCCAGTCACAGCCAGACAATGAATTCTGTGAGCTGGTGGCCCCTGTGCCCTGGTGTCACCTCAGAGCTGTCAGTGGCTCAGAGCTGTCACAAAATGACAAACGGAACTACAATAATAATAATGAGTCAAAGCTGCTCTTCAGCTGTCAGTGAGATTCCAGCTCTCACTCCATGAACCAAGAAATTCCTCTTGGAGCACAGGTGGAAAGCAGTTTGTGATTTAATGCAGGACATCTCTGAGAGCTGGGGATGTGCAGCCACTGCAGCGCAGCAATAACTGGGATTTTTATTCCCTGTGGCACTGCATTCCACAGGGCAAATTACTTTATATCAAATGCTTTCATTTGTTTGAGTCCAATGTTACAAATCATGAGTCTGTAGTATGTCAAACGTTGTTTTTCAATGAAGCAGCTCAAATAATGAACAATTAACTCGAATTTTACATTCCATATATAGGATTTGGTTTGCACCACTTAGGAAATAAATACACAGCAGGGCCACAGAAATAAACTTCATAAAGCCATCAATGAAAAATAAAAGCAGAATCAAATATTCTATAACCAAAGCCACTTAACACTCCAAGTGTACTTGTAATTAAATCAGAATTCTCTTCTTAAAAAGATTTTAATATCATCTCGTGTCCTCAGGTGACAGAACTCTCCAACAAACAAATTATTTCAAACTACACGCCAAGGATTTGCTTTAATTCCCTTCAGCAATTTAGTAGCAACATTCTCATGTCAAGTTTTGCACATGCCAAACATTTAATTTTGACCCAATATCTGTTTTATAAGTCACGATACCAGAAAGGTGCTGAAAGACAATTTAAAAAAAAATAAAAATTAAACGTACCCACAAAAATGAACAGATTTAACTCTGAAATACTTACAATTCTTTTGTAAGTTCTTCTACTTTCTTGTTCTCCAGATTTAGCAGCTCTTTTGATTTATTAAGTTCCTCTTCGTTTTTCAGGTTGTTTTGTTTAAGCATGTCCAACTTAAAGAGGAAAAAAACCCTCATTACACCAATGAAACCACACATTTCTCAGGAAACAACCCTCAGCCAAATGGGGGCTTGAGCTCTTCCATTTTCCATCTTTAGCCCCAAAATTAACCCAGCCTGCCTGGACTGATGTGTTTGTCCAACAACAAACATTATGAGACCTTCTGCATTCAAACAGAGCAGCACAAAGAACTCCACGTCTACTGGAGAGCAGTTTCCAGGAATGTGGTGTCAACACCCCAAGGCACAGCCCAAAGCACCTCAACTCCATTAACTGCTGCAGCACTCAGAGCATTATTTGCTTTGTAAATGCAGAGCTTGTTGCTAAAACCAGCTGTCCCCTTGATCTGTATTCCTCTAAGATAATACCTAAATTTTGCTTTTCCATACCTTATTTTCTGAGAGTCAGGAGGGCTGAATGCTGTGCCTGCACCCACAGGAAATGAATTCCTTGCAGAGATCTTGCTGCATGGGACAAAGTGTTGGACGCGGATTTCCTGAGCTTGTGTCCCCCATGGAAACACCAGGAGCTCGTGGAGCTGATTTATTTTCATGCACCACACAGTGTATTTATTACATAACAGATAATCTGCAGCCATTCTCATGGCTTTGCAGGACACTGTGGATTTCTTTAATCCAGAAAGGGAACCCCTCCCTTATGAACGTCACCACTTCTAATTCTCATGCTGGCAGATCCCGCTGGAAATCGCCCCCATTCCAGCACTGAGGGCAGCCCAGCTGCTCACTCCCAGTGCTCTGGGAGTGCAGAACGTCCAAGGGTGAGGGCAGCCTCCCCTTCCTCGGGCCCTGGAGCAGCACAGAGTGGTGGGAAGACATGGACTGGACACAGATCCCAGTGGGAACTGCTGCACCTTGGATTGACACCCCATGCAAAATACAAAATATCCATGACCATAAAACCACGTGCATTTTCCATCACTCTGCACTCATCCAGTAATTTTTCACAGTGGGAAAAATGACAGAATCCTCTCCTGCCTATTTCAATTCTCTATAATTCAACAGTTGCTCTCACAAACCAGGCAAAACTTTTCACAGAAAAGCATTTAATGTGATTACTTCATTCTGCAGCTTCTGGTTTGTCTGTCTCGAGTTCTCCAAAGAGGCCAAAGTTTCAATCTTTTCTTTGTGAATGGCATCCTTCTCCTTGGTCACCTGCTCCATTGCCTGGAAAACATCTTCTGCCAATTTGGCCACCTGTATATAAAGGGAGTTGGGGAAAAAAACAGTTATTCCCAACAGGAACTCTGATAGCAAAAGATCAATACTTTATGTACAGCTCCATGGTTTGTCAGCTGCTTCCCAGTTAAGTAAGGACTTCAGCCGGGAATTTATTTGCATTTTGGAGCTGCATAAAGTATAAAATGAACTGAAGAGAAGATTCAATTCCATGCAGAAACAGATCATAACCCCATGCTCATGTCACCACCGAGGAATTCCCTCTATTTTAATTCCTGTATTTCTCATTACCACCACTGTGATTGCTCTCAGACCTCTCACCTCTTCAGGCAGGAGTAATTCAACATATTCACTTCCAACAGCCTGGTTTATTTTCAGAAAATATGGAATTACAGAAACTCAAAAATTTGGAAAATAATGGAATTAGAGATAAAGCCAATTATTGCATTATTTCAGTGTTGTTCATTATGGCCTCATAAAGGAAATACTTCACAATGATATTAAAATACTAAGGCAGGTGTAATCTATAGCATCTCCTGATTCCAATTTGCATTCAGTGTGATTTTCTGGGCTTCAAGCCACATAAACTGAAAATCAAAGTACTTTATAAAGAATTTGTTGGTGGTGAATACAAAACACTTCTGTGAATAAAAAGAACACCAGATTTGTCAATGTCTTTCCCATTCTCTCACTCTGCTTTTATCCAATTACATTTACAGGAGCAGCACATTCTTTTGTATTTCTGGAGTAACTCAGATTTGTAGTTTGCTGTAATTGAACATAAAATTGCACAAAGATCCAATCTAAAACCTTATCTATTACTACTTTAGATTTTAAGTTGCAGAGTCCTTTACCAGGAGGAGCTGCTCAATGTCTCCTACCAGATGCAGGGAACACAACTTCCTTTTATTCACAGTTTATGTTGTTTTCTTGCAACATACAGCAACAACAGAGGCTTCTGTAGTTAAAAATATTAAAAAAAAAAAATAAAGTGTCTTTCAGACTCACAGCTGCAACTTGGAACAACCCTCAAGTACAATATTGAGAGAGCCCACAAGTGCAGTGTGTTATGAAGTGCTGAGTGTGCAGTGAAGTGCAGAGAGGACACCAGGGGTTAGTGCTCAGGATTAGTAGAATCAGCCCCCAGACTTGACTTTTAACTATGAATTTCAATACCTCTGGTTTCTGTACTACTGCTTGGGCCTGGAGAGTCTCAGTTTCTTTTACTTTCAAAATCAGATTGTTCATTTGCTCCTGCAGCATCTGATTTTGGTCCTGAGACTCCAGCAATTTGCCTGAGAGATCACTATTAGCTTGTTCTAAAAGTTTAACCTCCTCACACAGTCTGTAATAATCCTGGGAGAATTTCCCCTTCTCCTTCACTGTTCCCTCCTTACTGATGACCAGACTTTCCTGCTCCTCCCTCAAGCTCTCCAGTTCCTGAAGGAACTCATTTCCCTCCTTTTCCATCAGGTCCATCTCACGTTCAAGAACATCCATCTTCTTGCAGATGGAGCGGTGCTGGCTGAGGAATTCTGCTGCTGAGCTGGACAAGGAAGCAAAGTCACCCTTCGGTTGCTCCATGTTGGAAGTGAGCTGCTCTTTCTCTGCACAGAGGATTTCTTTCTCTTTCATTATTTCCACCCATTTCATTTCAGATTTTTCTTTCTCCTGAATTAGAAGTTTTTTCTTAGCCAGAGCTTCTTTATTTTTCTCTCTCAGCTCTTCTAGCTCCTTCTCTAAGCAGCAGATGTTCCTTTGAAGTTCCATACGTCCCAACAGAAACGATTTCTCGTCCAGTTTTCGAGTTTTCTTTTCCAAGATTAGGTTTTCTTTCATAAGAGCAACTTCTCTGTTTAATTTCTGACACTCCTCCTGCAGCTCATCCCTCTCCCTGGTCAGCATTTCCCTGGCAAAGGAGCAGGTCTCCAAGGAAGACGATAGGACTTGCCCGGTGTGTGATGCAGCAGCCAGCTCACCTTCTAATGCTCTTTTGGCATCCTGGGCCTCCTTCAGAAGATTGGAAAGGTCACATTTACAGGCCATTAACTCTTGGTTTTCTAGCGTCTTCTTACCGAGTTCTCCCTTCAGGGCTTCAATGGAATCTTGGAGTGCGGCATTCTCTTGGGCCAGAGCATTCTTGGACGAGAGGTCCAGCTCACGTTCTCTCTTCAGATCAGAAACTGCCTTTGCACAAGACTTGTTTTCATCAAGGAGCTCCAAGTATTTTGTCTCCAGTTCCTTCCTCTCTTGGAGAAGAGCTTCATTGTGCTTTTCAAGCTGCAACGACTTCTGAAGGACAGATTCCTTTTCCAAGGCCAGTTTGTTCATTTTCTCCGTGCAGATTCTCTCACAAAGCTCAGCATCTGCTGAGGTCTTCACAAGCTTCTCAGCAATTGCCTTATTTTCATTGAGAAGTTGCTCCCTTTCAGCCAAAAGCCTCTGTTCTGATGAGGAAAGAGCCTCTTTCTCTTGACGCAACTGATTACATTCCAAACTGAGTGTCTCTCTTGAGGCTTTCATTTCCTCAAGGAGACAAGTGAGACTCGCAAGGGAATTCTCCAGCTCCGCGGTGTCTTTCATCACTTTGGTGAGCTGGGTTTCCATCTCCTTTTCTCTCACTTTTAACACTTGGTTTTCACTGACTGCATTGTCTAAACTCACTTGCAGCTTTTCTGTGCCTTCGAGGAGCATCTCCTTCTCTTCCTGCAGGCCCAGCAAGACCCTGCCCAGCTCCTTTTCCAGGGCTTCGTGTCTGTCTTGAAGAGCCAAGAGCTCCGCTAGGGCTGAATCTCTCTCTGCAGCCAGAGCTGACACTTGTTGCTGGAGCTCCCTTTGTTCTCTGGCCAGGGCCTCACAAGAACTTCCCAGCTTCTGGATAACATCATCTTTGTCTTTTAGAACTGCATCTTTCTCTTCCAAAAGTCTCTTCTGGTAATTGTCCAGCTCTTCCCATTCTTTGACATGTTTCTGACACGCCACATCCATGGCATCTCTGCTGGCCTGAAGTTCCTCCAGCTTTTGGAACAGGGTTAACTCCAAGGACTGGAGAGCCTCATTTTCCTGAGCTGCCTTCAGTAGCTTTGCTTGCACTGCCTCGAGTTCAGAGAGTAATCTGCTTTTCTCAGAAACCAGTGCTCCCTTTTCTGCGCTCTCCTGCTGGCTTTTGGCCTCAGCTTCTTTCTTCTGCTTTAGGATTCTTTTATTTTCTGCCTTCAGTTCTTCTTGGTCTTGTTGCATTAACAAAATCTTTGATTCCAATTCTTTAAGTTTTGATAACAAGGGACCTCTCTCTAATTTTAAAGTATTCCCCTCCTGTGCCAAAGTCTCTTTTTCTGATATCAAAGCCCTCATCTTGTCTGACATTTGTTCGATTTCTTTTCTGGATGAGGCTAACACAGAGCTTAAGGACTAAAGAAATAAAGTTGGGAAGAAGGGAAAACAAAAATCAAGTCAAGCAGATGAATGAGAAATGTGCTTTAAGGGCAAATAGAGCAACTGTACTTTATGTTTTAAAAGTGTATACACTGACACACAGTGCCTGTTTGAACTCAGCTGCTGACAGACACCCCTGTTACATTACAGAACACGCATCGTCCACAAGAAGTTTTTAGTGGCTAAATAATATTTTAAAAGATCATGGTTTAAAGGTTCCTCCATCCAAAATTTCATGTCATTTATAAAACTACTCTCAATAAATTGACTGACTGTAAATTGTTCAAAAGAAGAGCCACAGAATGATTTCACGAGGCTCTAAGTGAATTAAAATGCAAGGAGTTCTATTAGAAACTGACTTCCAATTTCTCAGTTTCACCTCCTCATGATTCTCTCAAAAATATGTTGTCATAACCCCTTTAATTCAAAACACCACATCAGTGCTGTCAATATCGTGTGTCAATTTATACACTAAATAATTTGCTAAATCATACAGCAAAGATTATAGCAAATAATTGCTGAGGGATGAAAGCAAGCAGTAAAGTCAAAGAAACAGAAGGGAAAATTAAAAACTGCTAAAGTCAAGCTACACACTGAACAGCTGCAGATCATACTACAAAACAAAAGGTGTGTATCATTTTTAAATGAAGTAGCTCACAATGCATCTTAAAATCCAAGCATATAAAAAACCAGGGAATGACATCTGGCTCCAACTGGCTGTGCTGAGCCAGATCTATGAACATAAAATATTAACTGATATCAAAGAACTGTATCTCATCAACTTTTGTGTAACTGAGAGAAGAACTAACAACCAGTTTGTCCTGTGGGCTTCTGCTCCCTAACCCTCACCCACATACCCTGGGGAAAAGTTCAAAACAGAAATACTGCAAAAATCTGCCCATGAAAGGCTGAAGCAGAGAGAAAACGAGTCACTGAGACAGAAAATTTAAACTTTAAGTCACTTGCAGAGTGACAAAAGCCACTTACTCTGGCCTGCTCTGCTTGTTTCTGCAGCTCATCAGCCTGTGCCTCCAGCTCGCTGTTTTTCCTCTGGGCACTTTTCAGTGCCTCTTCTGCATCCAGCAGGTTCTGCTTAAACCCTTGGATATCTGCATCGTATTTAGCCATCAGCTCAGAAGTTTCTTTTTCGTGCTTGGCCTGAAGATCTTTGAACTGATGTTGGCTGGTCTCAATCAGCTTTTTCTGGTGGAAGATAAGACAGTAAAACACAGTTCAAGCAGCAGTGGGATAATATTTCTGCACAGTTTTAGTGCTTTTAAAGTCGTTCTTACCATGTCTGTTAATTGATCCTGCAGAGTTTTCACTTCTGCTTGATGAATCGTGAGAGTTTCCTGCTGACTCTGCTCAGCTTTCTGTGTTGTCTGCTCCACGTTTTTCTCAAGCTGAGCAGCCTTTTCATTTGCTTTTGTAAGCTCAAGTTGTATTTGCTCCAACTGCCTGGAAAGACCAAATGAAAGAACATTTTTGCTGACAGCACCACAAGCACAGAGATGAAAGAGCCAAGATTGTGCTGAAGTTCTATATTCTGACCAAGCATTTAGAAAGGGATTTAATTGTTTAACAGATAGAGAGTGTTCTGATAAATTCAATATACACAGGGAAGGCCAAGTAACTTTGCTCCCAGTACAGGGGTTTGAAAGGTAAAGAACAGCTATTGTACATACAATTTTTACTTGGAAAAAACCCACATTTTCTCTCACAAAAATGTGACCCAAGTCTTCTATATATCTAAATAAACTGAGTTTATCAGGTAATCAAATAATCACGAAGCACAATCACAAAACAGTCTGGATTATTCAAGAGGTCATTTACTCCGGGCAATGAGAAGCACGTTATGTAAGAATTTTGGAATTATCAGTGTTGGATGCTCTTCAAATCACTCCCAGGAGACTGTTTTGATTGATTTAGTTTGCTAGAATAAGCTCACTTGTCATATCAATGTGACACTCAGGAGCATCTTGTTCAGATATTTACAGAAAAATAAAATGAGAACCTGGGAGTGTGGGAGTGGAGATTTGATGTGACAATGCTCTGACAGTGATGAAATACCTTTCTTTTAACCTCAGCTCATCATTCATTCTTGTGAGCTGGGCAGAGCTGTCTCCTGACGACTTCATGATCTCTGCAATGTCATTTTCAAGTTTGGCTTTTGCTTCCATCAGCTGCTGCTCCCTCTCTTCTCGCTCCCTCAGCTTCCTCTCCATCTCTGAGCAAAACAAAGGTGGTTAAGATGGAAATTTCAGAGGAAGGGTATGCAGAGAACAGCTTGAGAACTCTAAAGAACTAAACCCAGCAATACTGATGCTCCAGACCTCACAGATCACCTCTTTAAAATGAAAAATGATGATTGATTGAACTGGTAACTGCAGCAAAAGGTTAAGGACTCTTCAGAAACAGCGAGGAGCAGCTGGTCATGAGCCCTTTGTTTCAGAAGTGATTCACTTCAGGCCATGAGATGTTGGTACAAGTTCTGCTGTCTCAGAGGGGAAGGAAACAATGGAGGAAGAGACCTGCAGGTCTTGCAGGTGAGAGCACTCATCAGCTGTTCAGCAGAGCAGCAGAAAATGAACAAGGAAGGCAACACGAAGCCACAGTGAAAAAATGCCTCAGGCCAGGGCAGGCCCTGCCAGGGGCAAGGGCAGCCCTTGGGATCACTTCTCCCCTGCCAACACCACCAGGCAAGGTTTGCTTCAGGGCACAAATCGTGTTGGCTTCCCTCTGCACTGGCTTTACAGAGATGTAAAGAGATGAAAGGCACAGCAAAGCCTCCTACAGGCTACAGGAGCCACGCCAGAGCACAAAGCTGATGCATTTCCAGAACATTCCGCTTCATCCCTTCCTTACCAGTCAAACTAGACTTGAGCTGCTCCAGTTCTGAAGACATGAGTGCAAACTGCTCCTCTTTTTGGTTCAGCTTTTTCACTGTTTCTAGGCAAGTAAAATTTGGAAAACAAAGTTAGTAACTACTTAAATGCAGGCAATTCCACTTACTTGCAAGGTATGTTACCTTTCAGAGAGGCTACAAATACTCCTGTCCTTTCCACAGCTACTGAACTATCAGCTATGAGCTTGAAAGTGTTTAAAAAACCCATTTTGTTGGCTTTTAATTTCTGCAGCCTTTTAGTTCTCTGTTTATTTTAGCAGCACATACCTTGCATAGCTTGTTGAACATTCCCTGCTTCATCAGCTGCACTAGTAAACTTTTCTTTCTGAAAAATTGATAAAAATTTAAGGTAAGGCTTGGTAGTAACAGTACAATTCAACCACTGAATTTGTATTAGGTATTTTTCCTGTACAAATAGAACAGTCTTTGCTCCTATCATAAACAGATCTCAAGTTTTTGAGTTACAGCTTAGCACAGATCTTCCCTTGCCTTGGCTGCAAGTCCCTCAACATTTAAAGCAACTCTTCCATCAGCTGCCACAGAGCCCAGGGTAGGAAACAAGATTTGGGGGTGTCTATCCCTGCTGCTTCCAGGCTGCAGAGGGGACACCTGCCATCTCCTACCAGTGTTTTCCAGTTTTACCAGCAGGGATTGATGCCAGACAATGAAGAAAAGGGAGGGTTTTCAGGAAGGCAAGTGAGGCTCTTCCATTAAGTTTGAATATTTACTATTGGCCATGGAAAGACCAAAAATCTCATTATTTTGTTACTAATGCCAGTGTAGCTCCTCAGGGAAACCCCACCCAACAACACAGTCTTTGGAAATTTATTTAAATGAGAAATGTCTTTTAAAACCATTTATAAGAAGTGTGTAGCAAGCATTAATTGGTACAACAGCTACAATAAAGGGCCATTAAGTGTTCCTTAATGAGCAGTCTAAATTTAAACTGCTGCTGCTTTTGATTTGGTTTAATTTATCTGCCATCCATAAATAGATGAGGTCTATTTAGACAAAACATCTGATAACACAGGACTGAGGTGAAATGCTCTTTTTATTCTGAGACAGATCCCATTAGCCATGAACCCTTCCCATTTTTTCCATGAGTAAAACCCCTTTGGAAGGCTTTGCTCAGAGCTGATCCACAGATTTCTGTTACACTCTCACCATGAAACTCAAAATCCAAAGAGTGAAGTCAAAATTTTTGGGTATTACTCACCAAAACTTGAAGTTCCTTTTCCAAAGAATCTTTAACTTGATTTACTGCACTCAAGTTTTTCTCAAGGTCAAGAAGCTTTTGCTCTTTGCCCTGCAGTTCTTTGGCCAGATTACTGGCCTAACAAAGGTGATGAAATGGAGTAAAATAAAATGACAAACATGAATGAAAAATTAGGAAAATTAAAAGGTGAATCTGAAAGAAATAACTGTAATACTAAAATCACTCTAAGATGAAAAATAAAAAAATGAAGAAAAAACCATGATGGGTTAACTGAGTGAAGCTGATTTCCACTGATGACTACATACATCACAGCACTAATTGCATCTTGGAATAGATTTGAAACCATTAAAATTTAGTTCTTTTGGCATTAATTGTGAATACATTATTTAATGGCAGACATTTTTGAACACATTTGCAGTTTCAAAGTTCCAGCATTAGTTCTATCAGTAGTTTTGGTTCTTTATTATTTTCATTTTTTGAACTGATTGATTTGTGCTTCAATTGGCTGATCAGATCAATACACACATGGGAATCTTTCCACGGGCTCTGTACCACACCCAGGGGTAGTGCAGAAACCCAGTGTGGCCTCAAAAAGAGAGTCAAAGGTAAAAATTTGCTATCTTGAAACCACCTGTGAAGAGTTTAGGAAAGCTTTTCCCAGTTATTTTCCCATCACTCTTTACTACCATCAGCTTTAATGAGGTGTTTCATCCAAACTCAANAGGAGGTGAAAGGTAACAAAGGAAATATTTCCCCACTGAGTCCCAATTCCCCTTGTCTATCCCCAAAGGTTAAAGGCTTAGGATGTGTGGACGCTTCTCCCACACAAGCCAACAAAGTAACTTTTCCATAACAGGAAGATATCAGCACAGACATGCCCAAATCTGCAGCAAGGAAGTGCAGAAGGAGTTTTTTCCTTTTGCTTATTGGTGCAGGTGGAGCAGCAGAAACCTGTTGAGACACGACCCAGTTACTGCTCCTCTAAACCTCCTCAGATGGTCCCAAGACACACATTCAGTAAAACTTGTTTTTTCTGTGATGTATTTCCTATAGCAGATTAAAATGATACAAATGTAAAATAAACACAAAAGAAAACTAAAAGGATGGATGTTGATACAAACCTGGCTAATTCCATCACCCTTTTCAGTCTCTAAAGTCTGAATTTGTTTCTCAGCTGCCTCAAGCTGCTTGCTAAGTTTCTCGATTTCCAATTTACCTTCAGAATTGGCTTTCTCAAGTGCAGCAAGGTCCAAAAGCTTTTCTTCAGCAGCTTTGATCTGTGGTGTAAGACTATCAATAACTTTGGTTTGTTCACTGTACTTGGCTTGCAGTACCTCTAGCTCCTTTACCTTTATCTCAGCTTCCTGCAATTTGTTTAAAGTGTCTTCCATTTCTACTAGATGCTGATCTTCCACACTTTCCAGTTTGGTCTTCAGGCTTTCCAGGTTTTGCTCTTTCTCCTCCGTGACTGCCACCAGTTTTGCTTTCAGAGACTCGATCTCTTTCAAGTGATGAGATCTCTCATTTTCCTGCTTCAGTTTTAGATTTGCCATTTCGTTCTCATAGTCTAATTTCATCTTCTCAATCTGAGTCTTTAACTCCGCAAATTCTGCTGTCTGAGCCCCAACACCTTTG
>VYZR01100645.1:58197-74354 GCA_013400675.1 Oxylabes madagascariensis | reverse complement strand
AAAAAGAAAAGCAGGAAAGAAAAAACAGACAACAAAGCCAAAGGAATCATCTTCCCCTTCTCCAGAGCTTCACAGTTAGGGAAGTGATGTGGAAATGGGATTCTTACTCTACCTTGAACCTCCAAAAATTCCACCCAAACTTCGGAGGCTGAACGTCAGCCTTTTCCAGCATTTGTGTGTTCTGGCTATTCTTTCACTCCAGAATAAACCTCCCTGTGACATTCTCCATCAAACTGGGAAATTGGGCTGAGGCCACAAATCCTGACAATCAGTTNATGAAGATACAGTGAAATCGGAGAGCTTAGCACAGCAATTGTTCAGATGGTTTTAATCATCTCTCCCCTTAGCATTTCACACAGGAAAAAGGAAACAAATATGGGGAGATGAAGAACAGACAGAATTTCTCCCTCAGAAAAATTGTTATCTATTGAACAGCAGCAGGATCTCATAGGGCAGCAGGCAGGATTTTGTGAAGAAAACAGCTAAAATCCTATATTTAAATTAAGGCCACTTCAGGATGCTGGTCAGTCATGTTCTACAAGCTCCTGGACTCTTCAGTGAGTTGCAAAGGTTTTGACCCTACAGAATTCTAATGCCACGCTGGCCTTGCCTGCAGTTAATGGGCATTACCACGTTTAGTCATTACACACATTCTTTCCAAGAAATGTTGTAATTGCTCTGAAAGCAACATGCACACAAATACCAGAGTCAATGTCTCAATAACAGATTATGCAGTTAGTGAATCAGTATAAGCATTTTCTGCACACAATCTGTTAACACGGGATGTCTCTGCACACTGAAGTGCCCTCTTACATTTTCTGGGTCTTCCGAAATCTGCCTCTTTCGCTATCAGTAAAATTAAAAAAACAAACAAACAAAAATGTTTCACCTACAGACTCAGCACTACCATTCCAACACAAACAACAGGAGACATTTCATCAGCTTGAATTCAGTTTAAACCCCCAAGTTAAGCAGCTTGACAAACCAAAGTCTTTAGGATGGTTTGCCATGACTGTTGATTGACTTAACAGAAAATAAAAAACTAAAATATTTCCATGGATTAAACAATAAAAGGAGCATTCTATGAAGAGTCTAGATAGGTATCTTAAAATTAATGGAAGACTAAAATAAAAGAAATGTTATATGAAATGAGTATTTTTCATAAGGCTAGCACTTCAATCACAAATGCTTTATATAACACAGTTAACTAAGTTTGTACTTTATGCTGTGCAAGAAGTTCTAATACCTTTCTGATTAGACAACAGAGTAGAACAACTAAAATTATCTTGCTTATTAATTGGAATTTTGGGATAAAAATTGGCAGTGTTCAAATATCTGAGAGCAATCCTTCCCTAAATGCTTTCTATTCTGATTGTGCAACAGCACACTGTGCTGTAGCCCAACATAACAATTCTATAAACAATAGATTAAAGTTGCACACATGAATTGCTATTTAGATTTTATGTGCAAACTCTCAGGACAAAACATTCTCCATTAATCAACCTTCCCTAAGGGAAGCACAGGAATTACTCAAGAAATTGATCAAACAGGACAAGTCTTCAATATTCATTTTCAAAGGCATAAATATTAACTTGCAATTTTGTAACTTCAACACGATTTTTTTCCTTAGTGGTTACTTTTAACAGCAAAAGGTAGAATTTTCATTGAATTAATTTAATTTCTCTAAATAAATACAGCCGTTGCTAAAGTGTGTAACTGAATTTGGGGTGCAATCCTGCAATTCTGGAACAACTGGCTTACTGAAGGACTGCAGAAATGGGTATCATTTTCATGTGGTTGGACCAGGACTGCATCTTGTAATGATTCCTGCCTTTCTGTGCCCTCCTGCATATCCTGTTTACAAAGCTGGAGATATTTTACCTCTAGATCTCCTTTGGTAATGGATTCTTCTTCCACACGGAACTGAAGGTCTTCAACTTTCCTGTGGGGACAACTCATTAAAATTCAGGTAATTCTAGAAGAAAATGCTTTCAAGCTCACTTTTCAGTGAAAATCAGAATGACAGTGACAACATTCCCATTGTACCAGCAAACTGCCAGGAACATTAAGGAGAAATCTCAAAGGAAGAATCAGAGGGAGGGAAAACTGCTGTCCTTAAAACAAGACCAGTGCCAAAGCAAGGCATCTGCAAGACTCCTGCAGCTCTGAAGAGGGTATTTTGTATTAAAACCCTTTAAATCCTTATTGATTCTCTCCTTTTTTCACCCTTCTGGATGATCTGAGGTGACCTAAATCAGCAGTTTGATCTCACATTCTATATATTCTACCATTCATGTAGGAAACAGTCAGAAATTCAGGACACATCCAAAGTATCCACAGGCCTTCAAGATGCCACAATTGCATCGAAACTCCAGCACTGAGAAACATGTCTGGAGTCAGGATGAACAGCAAGATGCACAAGGGGAGCACAAGAAGAACATTAATTACATTAATGAGCACAGTTTGGGGTTACCTTTTCTCTTCCTCAAGCTGATTGAGGAGCTCCACTTTCTCCCTGTCAGCTGCCTCCACCATAGCTCGGAGCTGGTCCATTTTTGCCTCCATCTCCAGCACGTGCTGATCAGGAAGAGAATAAAACCAAAATTTACTAAGCTGGGAAATACAGGAATTTTTTCCAAGTTATGTACTTGTACCTCAGTAACCATAATTTGGTGAAATGACGGATGAAGTGATAGGAATGTCATCAAATATGGACATGATCAAAGACTGCAGTGAAGTTCAACAAAAACGAGTTAAATTCAGCAGATCTGGTATCTCATCAAGCCAAAGATCCCACAAGGAAGATCCCATGGGTATGGACTATTTTACTTTTAGCACACCCCCTCTTTCTCCCAGCCCTGTTCAGTAAGAAAAGCCCATTTTGGAGTTAAAGACCATTGTGTTAACTCTGTCTCAGAAGAACAGTAACTCCTCTCTTACCCGGTCGTGCCCATCGCGAACCAGAGCCAATTCCTGCTCTATCTCCCCGACGTGACTCGTTGCTTTTGCAACTTCTGCCCTCTCCAGGTCCCTTTCTGCCAGGAGCTGCTCAATGTGCTGCTGCTTCTCCTTCAAGGCCTCCTGGAGGGCTGTGGTGCCCGAAATTTTTCTTGCATACCGGGAAGAGGTTTCTGTCAACTTCACAAAATAAATGCGTTAAAAATCATTCTGCACCAAGATAAAGAAAACAGGAGTGTAGTGGGTATCTCCAGACTCCACAGACACAGGTTAGTAAAGCAAGTGCTTTCTGTGACCTACTGTACCTTCTCCTTTTACACTTAAATGACTTCATTTTCCAGAATTTAACAGTGGCCAACACGTGTGGTCAGAGCCCTGTAAGGAGCAGCAGCCAGAGGAAGAGGCAGGAGGGATGAAGTGAAAATAAAAGGCCTCAGTTGAAGGTGTAGACTCACACAAAGGCTGGCTCAGGGTGTTCCTAAGCATCTTTTTGCATTAAAAAAAAGGAAGGCAGCTTTCTAGCAAGCCAAAGACATTGTGTCTCTAGTTAGCAGGTCATTATCTTGGGTCACCAGAAACAGTACAACACTTCCAAATGCTCCATGAAAAGCTTTGGGAACTCCCACCAGCATCTGGCACTTCTACCACGGCAAAACCAGCCTGGATGAAGAGCATTTACCTTGACCTAAAGCCAGCCTTACAGCTAAAACCTTGTGAAGAACAACAACTGGTATCTGAATAAAACATACGTTTCTATCACTTGGAATTAAATTACTTCTTGGAAAAAAAATCTGAAATACTAAGCTTCAAGAATGCAGATTAAAATGAATCAGGAGAATTGTAGCTAAAATGAAACCAGGTTTTCCCTGAACTTGCATCATCTCTGCCCCACTGAATGGAACCAGTACCAGGGAAAATTCAGTATGGCCCTACCAGCTACACCCTCATGAGTTCCTGAGCTAGAAGAGAAAGTAAATAACCTGAAATTACAAAGTAAAGTGAGCAATAGTTGTGAAAACAGCAAAACCTGAACCAAAAAAAAAAATTCCATTGCTATTCATAAACACTGACTTGACCAGCTGAGAAATTTGCCTAAGTATTAAACAAGAATGACAGCTCAGTAATTTTTTTAAAAAAACCCAAATCACAAAGACTTGCCGTTCTATCCTTTAGGTCTGTCCAATCACCCAAAACCAGGAGCTTGATCCTTCCAAAGACCAAAGCTCTTCAGAGAAACATCAGCTTCCTTCAGACTCAGAAATAAACACCAATTTTATCAGACAGCCCCTTAAATCATTGGATCACCTACTCTGATAGCTGCTTGTATTACACAGGAAAAAGAAAATAGAAACAGCCCTAAACAACTGAGCAGTCAATGTAAGAGTCCAGAAATTCCCAGACAAATTTTAGTTTTCCTAGAAACTGAAGCACGAAAAGTCTGCTGGGTCAAAACTGATTACAGGAAATCTCGTTTCCTCAGCAGCTTAACTTTTAAAGAAAAAGTCTCAGAATTATTTGGACAATCCTTTTAACTTGGATGGCCACCAAATGTTCACGCTGCTGGAGAAAAGGAGTTGGAAGAAAGCTGGAATTTTAATTCCAAAAATAATGGATTACAGCAGCTTTGTATTTTATGGCCTAAATCATGCAAAATCCCTGGGACACAACAAAATAAGCAAATTTGAGACATTGACAAGGTGTAACTTGGGGGATCACAGCACATGGAATAAAGCATTGGACTCCACCTGTTAGTGCTGTGATCCCAAACTAGAGGGCACTCTGCAGCTGCAAGTGCAACTTCTAGAATGGATTAAGTAATGAAGTCCCACTGTTTGTGCCAAATAAAAATCCTTTTTGTGGTCAGGTATTAACCCTGGTGCCCTGACCGACTGCCGACCTCTGTTAATCTGCTTCAGACCTGCAGGACCAGGGTAAGTCACCTCTCTGGGCACCTGCTGGTCAGTGGGACAGTGGGACAGGGAACCTGCTCCATATCACTGGGACTCACTTCTTCCTAATTAGATCTATCTATGGACTGTGATTAAAAAAAAAAAAAAAGGAAAAAGCTAGGGTAACTGTGGAAAAATCCAATTATTTCTATGTTTTCAATTGCCATAAAAGAGACTTCTTAAAATTCAGCCTTTCCAGATTTCCGTTTTACTGCTGCAACCCAAGATTAGGACATTTATGTAACACAGCAACTTCAAAAGAATCCACAGTAAGTGTATTAGATGGAATTAGTACTGTGTTAGATTTCACCTGAGCCACTGCACTTGGCAACACTCAGCCTTTATGAATTCATAGGATTAAAACCAAATCTAGAAGAAAAGAAAGAGGCTTCTTGTCAGCAGAGACTTGGAAATTGCTCCTGCTGCATTTCTCAGCTGACTCATCTCTTGAACAGCAAAAGGAAATTTTGAATATTTTAGCCAACGTGAAGCTTCCTGCTTAACTAAAACGAGCGTGATCTCTGGAAGCTTCAGTGCACAGCAGATCCTCAGAAAATGAATTAAATGGAGACTGCAGCCAGAGAAATTTTTGTCCTAAGCCCCTTTCTTATTGCAATCACTCTGTTAGCCTGAATTAAATATTCAAATATCCAGCTGCTCTCCAGGGCTAGCTAAGATTTCCTTCCCTCATGCATGCTTTGAATGAAGAGGAGCACCGTGAAACGTGCGGGGTGCTCTGCCCACGATCTGCTCTCGGGGCTGGGAAGGGGAAGCATGCCAAGGAAAAAGCAGCTTACGAGTCCTGTGCGGCTGGGCTTGCTGCTTACGGAGGAGGCCACGGAGCTCAGCGAGCTCAGGGAGGAGGCGCTGGGGCTGCGCTTCAGCGCCGTGGGCGTGGGCAGCACCTTGCGCACCGCGGGCTTGGCCTTGGCCGGCGTGGTGGAGGGGAAGCCGATCTTGGTCACCTTGTGCACCGGGGCGAACAGGCCGTACTTGGGCTGGCACTGGAAATACCTTCCAAGGGCAAAGCAAGCAGAGGAGAGCAGGAATTAACTTCTTTTTTTCACGTGCACGGGGCTGGGTTCATGGAGAATTCTAGATCAGGAGTATAAAAGTGTTAAAGGACGGTGGTCTCATCCACATTGGACTGCAATTCTGTTTAACACCAGATTTGGAAAAGGGACTTTGAGAGGCTGAAACAGCATGATCACATCAGACTTCAGAAATTCAGAGTAAACACTACAGCTCTAGTGCCTAAAAAATTCCATTCAGATTCAGTTTTATACCCACAGCTTTCCCCTTCATCACATTCCTCTGAGCTGCCAACAGATGTGATGGCTGAGAGTTAAAAATAGAAATCAGATTTTAATTAAATCAAGTAGTTTTATATTTTATTATATACATAGCATTTATGCACATTGGATGATACAGAACATATATCTTTGGTTAAGTATAGACAAAAGCCACTTATAATTTTAAGCTGTGATCACCTATGTTAGGGTGGGACAACCCTTGTTTTTTTAACGAGGTAAAAGACTGTTCTTTATGGCAAATGAGAAAGAGAGTCAAATTGTGATGTTAATTAATGCCTTTCTGAGTGTGACTTATGACTTACTGGAGAGAGCAGCTATACTGCTCCCAGTCTCTACCGGGAGGCAACTGTTGGAACAGGAGATTCCAGCTCCTGGGATGCTGGAAGATTCCCTTAAGTACAACTGTTGGATATCCAGAGATTTTCTTAACTGAGCATTCCTTCCAAGTGAAGAAATCAAACAGGCATACAAAAGAAGGAAATTGTGTTTTCCATTACCAATCTATGAATAAATCTCACATGGGAGGAGAGATCAGCTCGTCCCACGAATGTGAGAGAAGTGTTGGCATCAGAGAATTCAAACCATCGCACACCAACCCTCCCCACCACCAGCAGACAAGGCAGGTTTAGAGCCTCCCTCCCTCCCCTGACTGAAAATTTCATGGAAGATATAAAAACCCAGAAGAGAACACAGAGAAAAATCTCATGAAGGAAATCTGGGGATGGACTGACCTCGTGCCAGCAACAGCTCCATCGTTCTTTCCCAGGGGTTCATCCAGCTCTACTCCACACCATTCTCCTTTTGCAAAGTCAGTTTCTCCCAAAAAACGCACAACTCCAGCTTTTGTTCCTCCAACCTAAAGCAGTAAGACACACACCTGCATTTAATGCATTTCCAAAATAAAACACCAAATTCAGTGAAGAAGCTTTTGGCATAACCATGTTCACAAAGCACAGGAATGGCATAAGCAGTTCTTATTTCAAGCTACATATTTTTTTTTGTCTATTGAGTTTGTTTTAGTGTTGAACAAATACTGTCATTCACAACCAAAAATATATTTAACAAGACACAGTATAACCAGTGTTCTGAATGCAATAGATTTGTGCTAGAGTTTCACATAAATTTCTACCAGCAGATTAGGATTTCTAATGTCTGTTTATTTCTTATTCTAATTCTGTGAGGAAAAATAAAAGAAATGAAACGAGGAAAAAATCCTTTCATATTTTCTCCAAGGAATAATTCAGATAAATGACACAGTACAGCCCTCTTGTATTTAAAAGAACTGATATAAAGCATGATACAGAGCACTTGGCAAAACTGTAGATATAACCAGCTATTTGAATCCTTGAGGAGGGAAGAATCATTTTATCTTTTCTTCACTTTCAAGAATAAAAAAATCCAACCCAAACACTCTTAAACTAAAGCCTAGAAAGCCGTGGCTTTCAAACTTATATTAAATATTTACAGCCATTCCAATTACTTGCAATGTCTGTGAGCTACAGCTTTCCCTAACACCCAGGGGATGGAAGAATTAAATTAAGCCAAGAAGGAAAAGGTGTTGTGTGGCTGGCACTTGCCAGGAAGAGCCACAGGATTCCTGCAGTACAGGAAGACAATATGTTGTGCCCTAAATTTGTGCAAATCTGTTCAGCCTGCATCCAGCACTGTGAGAACAGGGACATGGTGATGGAAACCTTTTCAAGAGATTCACAGAGTTCCACACAGAAAACGCACCAATGGCTTCAAAATGTCCACCTGTGTTTTCCAGCACACGTTGTACAACCAGGAATATTGTGAGGCCTTGGCAGAGAGCTTGAATGAAATCTTCTATTAAAGACTGTGATTCTCCTTTTTATAAATTAAAAAGTAAATTAGTATTTAATATAATTTTTACAGCAGACATTCTATTTCTTGGGGGAACTTCCCAGGATTTCTAGAGAATAACAAGCTCCTCGTACTGTAAATTAAGGTGCATGAGCACAGCACATGAGAGAATTCATATTACTCCAGTTGGGAAGAGTTCACTCACAAGGTCACCTGTGAGGAATCCAGGACTTTACATGTCCACAAAGTCCCAAGTCAGTGCCCAGGAACTGCCACACACATTTGTGCTCCAGCTTCTGGCTCCAGTGGCAAGAAGAGGCTGCAGCTGATGAAGAAAAATAATCCTAATCCACACAAACCTCAGAAAAACAGGGAGAATAACGAACCTTTTCTTGATATTATTCAAGTGAGAAAGGTGGCAGAAACACCTCTTGCCCACACTTGAGGTGGCAGCCCCTTCTCTGCCATTAGAAGCAATTCTGGAGCAACTGCAGGTCACCTTCAGATCCTGCTTTAAGTGGCACTGTAGCAAATTATTACTCTCCATGGAACAAAAACACACAAAGTTTACAGTTATCATGACTCAGCCTAATATAGTAACTCGTAGAACCTTAGGTATTTGGTGTTCTTGGCAGAGAACACACAAACAAGCACTAGGACTGGCTTAGAAAAAAAGAACTGTAACCACCCAGAGTTACACAGAACCCAGATCTCTGGCACAATGGTGAGGGGGGAATATATAACATTGATAAAGTATTTCCTGGCAAGAACTACCCCTTAAATTGAGAGATATGTTATTCACCCTCAGACATTAGCTACTTCTAGAGGGTAAGTATCTTAAGTACAAACATAAAAATAATTTTTAACTGCACTATCAGTCCATACTGAGCTTCAAGTTCTCCTCCTTATTCCTTTTCTAGCAAGCTTGGGTAGGGGTTTTTGTCTCTTTTAGGTTTGACTTGTTTTGTTTGGCATTTTTTTCTTTACAGATAAATTTGAAACATATCTTTAGGTGAAAAGACTGGTTAGTTCTGGTTAGAAGCTGTCTCCTCACTCAATTTTGCCCTGTTTTCTACCTGAGAAAACAGAATTAAATCAAAAGAGACTCTACAAACCCATTTAAGAAATTAGACAAGAAAACTACAACAATGGCCTAGATAAGGAGCATTCCCTCAAAGACAATAGTCAGGTTTGGGGTTGCACAGAGATTCCTCAAGCTCCTTTTCCAGAACCCTGGAGCCAGGCAATTGAATTTTTTTCCTGTTTCATGGTGTGTGTTTGTGTCCGTGGTGATTTTTTAAACCCAAATTAATTACTTAAACACAGCCACTCACCGCTTTTCCATAGGAAGGTGAGTGGGTTAAGTGAGGTAAGAGGTGTCTGAAGCACCATGGTGGAAGAGGATAACTCCATGCAAGGATTCCCAGGGACAGGAAAAACTGCTGCAATCTGTTCCCTCCAACTCACACTGCAAATCAACCTCCAGAGAAGTAATGCTGGCTCCAGGATAACACAGATTAAACTTGGGTGCAGAATATTCTTCCTTTTCTGTTTCATACCTTGGCCCTGCTCATCTTCCTCGCTTATGTAAAAAATGCGAAGGATTTATTTTGAAGAGACCGCATTCAGACCACAAACTGGGAGGCACAACCTGGAGGAATCTGGCAGTGCCCAGAGTCCCCTGGACCTGCTCCAGCCCCTGCAGTGCCCATGACCCACAGCCTGGTGGGAGCCAGCAAAAGCAGGAATTCAGTTCCCGGACCAGATGGGGCTGCTCAACACGAGATTCCCGAGAGAAGCAGCAAAGTGGCTCCTCTTGTAACCATGGTACCTGGGTTATTTTAAACAGGACTCAAGGGAGAATGCCAAAGAATTTCTTCTTTTTTCCAAACCCAGTCCAGCTTCTTTGAATAACCAGCTACTACATTTCTCTTTCTGCACATGTTGTGTGTGTGTGTGTGTTCGTAGACATGATTTTGTNAGCAAAGTGGCTCCTCTTGTAACCATGGTACCTGGGTTATTTTAAACAGGACTCAAGGGAGAATGCCAAAGAATTTCTTCTTTTTTCCAAACCCAGTCCAGCTTCTTTGAATAACCAGCTACTACATTTCTCTTTCTGCACATGTTGTGTGTGTGTGTGTGTCCTCACAGGAGCAGGAATCGGAGCACCCTGGGGCTGTAACGTGCTCAGAGAATCAGTGAAGGTCAATATGGGCAGTTTTGCTCAGTTTTTAGCAAAAGCTTTCTAAATTTCAGCTTTAAAGACAGGTCAGCCCTCCTTTATAAAGCCTGAGACTACTGAAGGCTTCCAATCATTCACAGACATCTCTCCCAGAAAGTGTATTTATCTCCAGCTGTAATTAGTACCTGCAAGTGACAACACCTGCCTTGAGAAGAAAATAATAATAATTTATTCCCTTGGTAGTACAATGTGAGGTGCTACTGTACAAGCCAGCGTGGTAAAGACTTTTCATGAGGAAAGCTGCTGTGCATATACAAACTTAATAGCACCATAAGTGGGAAAAAAGACCCTGACATGATTAAACTCAACCGTTCCAACCAATATGAAAAAAGAATTGTACTTACAGAGTACAGCATCTGTTATAGAAAAATTATTTTTAAAAATTGTGAGAATTACAGCAAAAAAAGGTAAAAAACCCAACCTCAAACCACAAAACTACATTTGCCAGCTGATCTACTTCCCAGTACTGCATGAAGAACTAAAACAAAAAACATCAGTTTCTAAAAGAAATGGGGAAAAATATTAAAAGGTTTCTAAAAGTTCTATGAAAAAATAGAGCACAAGTACCACAAAGACAGTTTTCCATGACCTTCTTTCATGCTAAGGCAGGTCACTAAATAATGGATAGAGAAAAGAACTGCCAGACCTTTTCTCAGTCAGTTCCCACACTCAATAGAGTCAAGCTGTAAAATACAAAGCTGTAATACTCCAGAGAATCTAGGTTAGACTACAGGTCATGGTGAGGTGAGGGATTTTACTTGCAACTCACTAGAGTTATGTCAAACACATGCAAAAAGCGATTAAATTCCATTTATCCAATTATACCTGAGCTTACATTAATTTGCGGCCAGGTAAAGCGAAATAGCAAAATGGGTTTGGAACGCTGAAGTGGTTAAAAACCTCCTGGTGAAAGGACAGGGGGATGAACACGTCAGACCTTGTGAGAACCTTTGTGGAGCCACATTTCCAAAGATAAGGAGAAGCAGGAAACAAATAAACCAGTGTAATCCAGGGGGGAAAAAGAGAGATGGTCTAGAAAAAGAGAGTGTGATTTGAGTAGTGCTGGTGGAGAGGAGGACAGGCAGGGTCTGAATGCTGTCAGTGTAACAATAACACCTATTCAAACCTGCTCAGAGGAGGTAAAAGGTGAATAACAACTGCTCTGTCTCCCCTTCTGCCCAAGCATGAACTTGTGGCGACTCCTGAAAGCATCACTTGGATATTTCTGCATTTTCAGGACAATTCAGCACCACAGAGTGCAGCACTTGGAAAAGCAAAACCCATCCAGCCACACAGAGGCTTTGAAACACCTGGGATCCATTAATCAGGTTCTAATCAGAATCATCTTCCTCTTATTTCTCCAAATTTAGCAGAACTGTTTCCAGCTGGCAATAGAAATTGTGTTTAATTGATCTGTTCACCCCTTCAAGGCCAGAGGGGACAAAGGGATCATCTCCTCTTGTTCTCATGGAGCAGGTCTTTACATTTCACCCAGTTCCATCTGTAACCAACCCTGTAACTGTACTGAGCTAATTTCTGTGGGGATGTTTTTGCAGCAGAGCTGATATCCATCAGCAAACACGCTGCCACTGACAAGCTGTTTTCATACTTAATCACTCCATTGTTCAAACATATTTAAATGTCAAATAAACCAAATTTGACTGTGGCCTCTGGCCACTGGCTCTCGTTATGCTTTGTTTTGGAAGATTACAGAGCTCTGCAGCATCCACCATGCAGGTACACACAGGTTTTAAGCAAGACACCTCAATTTTTTCCTTTGAACATTAGCAGCTTAGGTTCTTAAAATCTTTTATTGCAAGACACTTTCTCTTGCTTGAGTCATCTTTCAGCTGTGTTGTGAATTCCTGCTGAATTCCAATGGGTTTTTCAAATAACTAAGGATGTAAATATACTGAGTTCTTAAACCTATCAATGAAGTCAAGTGCTAATTTTGAAGCTAGACCGTTAGTATTCAGGATTTTAAAATAACAATAATCCCACCACATAACTCCATAATGGCATTTTCTCCATTAAATCTATAGTTTTAGAAGAAGGAAGCAGAAGTGTTTGACAAAAGTGTCATGTTTTAGTTTGTCAGCATTTGCTTGCTCTGTCAATTACTGCCTGTCTTTTTTTTTGCTGAGATTAGACAGATATCAGGAATTTGATTTAGACTATCTTACTTCCTTTTAAAAATACCTACACAACATCCAACATGAGATCAAGGCACGACTGGAACAGTGCTAGAACATCTCCCAAACTTTAAACTGGCCTCCATAACTCAGATTTTTCAACCCAGCAATTCTGTGAGTAGCAGGATTAACGACGGAGTTTTTCTGTGGTATTGGATACTATGAGTGAGTGATTTCACTACCTAAAAATGCAAGAGTGACTTCTGCTGTTTCCACTGATGCGAACAAGATTCAGACAAGCCTTGACCATGTGGATTCTGTGATGTGCAAAGTTCTGTGAAGGCAAATTGCAGCTTTTCCAGAACTGGTGGGCAGAGTCTCCACCTTCTGTTGGGCTGTTTCCATGGAACTTGGAAGAATTTGCTTGGAAACCTCTCCACTTCTACCCAATTTGGTTGCAGTCGACTTGGAAGTTCAAAAGCAAGGCCAAAGTGGGCAAAAAACCTCACGTGCAGTAAGATACTCACACACTGTGCTACCACACAATCCTTTACTTCCAGAGAAAACATTTCAGTAACTAAAACTGATGTGCTATTGAGGTTCAATTCATTCACCCAACTCAAAGGAAACAAACAAAAAAAAAAGCCCTAACAGCAATTCCATACTACAAAAGCCACATGTGAATTCATCAGCGCCACAAAAAAAGCAAAACCTAAAATAAGTAAATAAACTGTTCTTTCTCCCATCCTGTGTTGAAATGACTGAGGACAACGTGTTCCTGGATAGTCCCCCTTGGGAAGGCAGCCAGGAAATCCACAGACAAAAAAGGAATTAACTACTACCAAAGGATGTGGGGAGTCACCAGTCCCTGCCATTACAGCCCAGGAACTCACATGCAATTTGAAGTTAAATAAGGAGTTGCCAAAACAGAGTGACTCAGACACGACTCTTGTCTTGCTCTAAGTCAAGTGCCTTGCTCCAAGATAAATTTAACACCTTAGCTGTGAGCACATAGGTAATGCCATGTCCTGAAAAATCCTTAAAAGCAACATTAAAAGAAAGCAGAGGTTTGCACAGGGAAAATCATCTGGATGATGAATTGCAGGCAAAGCCTTTGGATACCCCTTGTCCCTCAGATATTTTCTCATATGTGTATTTCATGCTGTAGCAGCCACTTAGCATAATCTGCATCACACATTACAGGATCCAAAGTACTGTGCCTAAGTAGACATACATAAATATAAGAATTACTTTCATCCTTGACTTAACATGACAAAGCCATCAAAATACCTCACAGTCACCTCAGCTCAAGGATAAAGCAAAAGTGTGACTGAGCAGTTAAAACTGTCACGTTTGATGGAGGAGGCTCTAGAGAAGAGTCCCAGGAGAGAACAAACCAACTCACGCGTTCCCAACTTCCAAATTTTTCTTCCTTTTCCATCTTTGTCTGCATTGTGCCAGATATTTTTGCACTGTTTTAACTGTAACACCACCAAAGAATATTTGTTTTCATAACAGTTAAATATTATGATAGACTTTTAAACAGACTAAGCTCAGAAGTCCATTTTCTATTCAGGACTTGTAAAATCCAGAAAAAGAAAACCTTAAAAAACACCACGACGACAATGCTAAAGGGAGAAACTCCTCTCTACATGTGAAGTTTCTTTCTCCCTTGGTTGCTTTTCAGAGCCCTGGAATGTAATCACTTGACAGCCCTATGTCATGTTTACTTGCAGATAGGTTACATGGGTGGAAACAAATCTGACAATAATCTCCTATCAGCCCCTGCCTGTTCCAGCACCAAAGACTTGGGAAGAAACAACAAAGCCCGGAGTAATTTAACAGCCAGCTCTGTACAACAGGGAATAATGAGAAATAAGATGTCACTCATGCACAGGAAGAACTTTGCAAAAAGGCCACATCAGCACTGTAAATTGAGTTTGCATCTTTTTGTGAACATATGGACGGAGGCCGAGTTGCAGCTTTACAGCTCAGCTCCAGAAGCAGCAGATTTGGCAGACTGTGATGAAGCTGTAACTGGTTAAATGAATGAAAGCACTTTAATCCCTTGAGAAGGCTAAGGCCCCTTAGGTTGATAAGATTTTTATTTATTTATTTAAAATACAGCATCTGGTCCCTTCAGGGAAAAGCCGATGACGCTGTCAAAGCTGCTTCAACTTTTGGTACGGGCAACAGTTGTCACAGACAGCAGATTTCTCTCTTTTATTAACAAGCTGGCTTTGTTTTGGTTGGGTAGTTCACGGGAGTTTGTTTGTTTGTTTCTAAAATCAACTTTGCATTGGGCTCTTAAGAAACCCTAAGTGTGCAACACCAGGGCAAACAGGTTCTCTGGCCACAACTCAAACAGGAAACCCCAACTGGCTGAGCCTGAAAGTAATTTGTTTTCTGAATTGGTTTTCNTTCAAAGAATTGGTTTTCTGTTGTTCTTTCCCCGTCTGCACCAAGCATGGCACCTCCACTGGCAACTTCTTGCACAGGAATTCTTATTCAGAGCAGGTTCAAATGCTGAAGCTGGAGTCTGATTTTCAGCAGAAAAATCAACTGCAGGTCTGGCACTGTTGTCATTAACCCCAGAAAGGCTGGATGAGGGCAGTGAAGGAAGTGCAGATTTCCACATCAATTTTCCTGTGTTACAGAATCCCCAAATACAAGATCAGGCTGTCCAGAGTTAATGTTCTAACTGTTAAATCACATCCAGATTCCAGAACATACATCATATGTTAAGAATGGAAATTATGCCTAATACAGAGCTGTTTGAATTACTCTTTGCATTAATAACCCTTCTTCGGTTTAGCCCTGTTTTTATCCAGTAAAAGATACATCAGTGCACCAAATGAAAAGCTGAATAGTGAATTACACATAATAAACCCCAATTCTTTGAAATAGCTAACATATCTACCTATATTTTCAACATTTCCACATATATCATGAGGTATTGCTGGGTTTTTTGTTAGTGGAAGGAAAATTGAGCACAAGCTTGCTGAATGTGGCTCAGATACACTGGGATTTGAGAGAGACAGATTTATCATCAGAGATTCCCAAGACAGCAGAGCACAGGATGCTGTTTCAATTAATCATCTTTGAGGAGTAAACTACAGAAATCTAAAGATCATTTTCCACTAAAACATCCATTTAGGGCTACAATACTGTATTCACTCAGTTTGATTTGCTTTTGATTTGCTTTGACTCCTCTGGAATCTCAAGAAAGAGAACTTCTAAGACAACAGGACAATGGGAATTTCTCCACAATTATTATACTTCCCTTACGGGCATTGATGTCTACCATGAGTTATTTTTCTGATGTTTACAACTCAATTTAATGGCCTGGAAATGTCTTCTTTAAATTGAGGGGAAAAACCAGGAAAGGTTGTAGCTGATTGTTGTAAGTATTTTTCTGCAGGCACCCACAGCTGACATATCCAATACCTTGAAGCACTGTCTGTTTTGATGTCAATGTCTTTTTAATATCCAAGGTCTTTTGGGAAAAGAGGTTTTGCTGCCCCCGAAAAAGTGAGGCTGCTTGTTTTGCCTCTTTTTATCTCTGTATCTATAGCTCTGTTCAGCACAACCTTCTGTGAGATGCTCTGAGCAAGCCTGGTTTTGAGAATACACAGGTGATCACTTCACAGCTCTGCTTGGTTTTTGCAGTGGAATTTATTTTCTCTGGCATTTCTTTCCTCTGTTTTTTTGGGGTTTTTGTTTGTTTGTTTGTTTTGTG